>LNAC01000067.1:0-150336 GCA_002007465.1 Ailurus styani | reverse complement strand
AGTAATAATATAGAACTGGATGAAGGGTAAGATTGAATAGGAGAGGAGAGCTTGAACCTTAAATCACCTGCCATAGATTTTAGAACTGATATTATCAAAGCATATCTTTTCCCCATGTAAACTATCCCATTATTGAAATTGTAAACAACGAATCTTCTGATATCTTTGTGTGAAACTAAATTAGTTTTAGCTATATAAATTAAAAACAAATAACTTTCTATCAAAAAACAAATCAAATGTACTTTTACTAATTATTGCTATTTCAATGACATCAATTGCAGTTACCATTTTATTTGTAATAAAATACCTCAAATGGAAAGAAGCCAAAGCAAGTAGGAGATTGTAAAAACTAAATCATATATTCTCATAGCTATCTTGGATTTTCATAAGTACCTTGTTATCATCAAAATAAACTCAATAAAACTTTTTGTAAGAGATTAGCAAGCAAAAATTTGATATGTGCTATTTTAGTATAAGAAATATATTACTATATTTTAGGTTCCATTTAATTTTTATATAAAATAATAACTTTAGTCTTCCATTTCTTTATAATAAACTATAACTTTTTTTTCCTTTCTTTTATTTTTAAAATTTAAATTCAGTTAATTAACTTATAATGCACCATTTGTTTCATGGATATAGGTCTGTGATTTATCAGTCTTATACAATACCCAGTGCTCATTACAACACATACCTTCCCCAATGTCCATCACCTGGTTACCCTATCTTTCCATATCCCACCCCCTCCAGCAACCCTCAGATTGTTTTCTAAGATTAAGAGTCTCTTACAGTTTCTCTCCCTCTCTGGTTTCATCTTGTTTCATTTTTTCCTCTCTTCCCCGATGATCCTCTGCCTTGTTTCTTAAATTCCACATATCAGTGAGATCATATGATAATTGTCTTTCTCTGATTGACTTTATAATAAACTATAACTTAAGCCAAAGATTCTATGAGCCAAATTTTTTCTTCCCTTAAAATACTCCAGCTAGAATATTTATGTGGAAACTCTCTTAGATTTCCAGAAAATTCAACCAAACATTTCTTGAAATTCTCCTAATTCCTACTTGTAAAGAATAGGAGTGATATTGATTGAGTGTAATGCTTCACTATATCGACTGTCACCAAGAATGAGGACAACCGATGCCTCTTTTATGAAACCCAAATCACTCAAGATTTAATATTGACTTTTAATAACATAAATTTGCAAGAACTCTGTTTAAGTATTTGCTTTATTAAGAAGACATAAACATAACAAACATTTATAATTTTAAATTAAATTTCATGAGTAAAAATGTCAAATCGTCATTAGAAATACAGCATATTAAATACTTTTTAACCTATAATAAATGTCTTTTTTAGTGATGTTTATATTTTTTAACTAAGATATATTTTATCTTGTAATATATTTCTAATTTATTGTCTTGAATGTTACACATTACAACCATATAACTGGCAAATAAATATAATTTTATTTTCTGTCTTCAATTTTTAATGCCTTGAATATATTGCTTTAACATAATTACAGTAATGGTTATTACTGCAACAATGATCAAAAGTGATGGTAGGGTACATTCTTGTTTTATTTGTGGCTAATGAGAATGCTGCAATCTTTTTCTATTAAGTGTAAGTCTAGTACTTTAGGTTGTATGTATCTGCATAATGTATATGTGACATATAAGCATGCTAGTTAGAATCTAATTTCAGTTGCTGTAACATAAAGGCTGCACATATTCATGGAGTAAGCAAAATAAAAGTTCATTTCTTGGTTGGCTGTGCACAGAGAAGTTTTAAGGGGATTGACACCTGTTTTGTTGCACTGTTCTACAATCTCACCCTCACCCTCACCTCTCTGGTGCAGAATGTTTCACAATCACATCTGCATTTCAGATATGGAAGGGAGGGGAATGTTGCATCAGACTTATTGCAAGCATCTAGAGAAGAAGCAATGCAAACTGAGGTTTCTATGGTCTTAAAAAACCCCAGTGTTGTCAATATTCCCACCCCGAACGGAGCACTTAGCTCAATTCAGATAGAAAAGAGGAAAGAAGAGAACATTGTGGTTGGGGTTAATAATGAAGCAATGGTTCTAACGTTTGTATTTCCCAGACCCCTATAATTTTTTTAATAAATGAATACAGCTCATAGAATCCTATACTATTCCAGTTCCAATGTAGCAAAAAGCATGGTAAGAAGACCATACGAGGTAGAGGAAAAATATTTAAATTAAGTATCTTCATTAAATAGGCATCCTTTGCCCTGGAGCTGTGGCTGCACCACCATGCTTGATGGTGGCTTGTGAATCTATCTATTCACATATTCTAGGTCAGGTGCATATTTCAGCAGCTGCTACATATTTTATTCTGCCTGTTTATAAAAATAAGAAAATGAAAAACAAAACATCTGAAAGGATTTCAGTGTCTTGTTAAAGTAAACTTGACAGGAAAGGAAATGTAGAACAGTATTTCTGAAATACCTTTGAGTGGTTTGAAAACCAAGAATAGGTCGAAACCCCAGCATGGTTCTTATTTACAACTTAATAACTTCAGTTTTTAGGAATAAAGTGGAGTTCTCATTTAAAGGCTGGAATACTACCATTTTCTCTGAATACCAATAATAATTTAAATTCATGACTTCTATATTCATGCAGCCCAATTTAAAATGAACAGTGTTTCTCTTGTTCAATGTTGAGGAAGGGTAAGACTTGAGGGTATACTGAGCTTTATAACAAACAGATGCTAAGAAGTAACTGCCTAGCGTGTTGCCTTTATGAATTGGAGTCTGATATATATTACCTTTCTTGGCAACCTATATACAAATGAAGACAATTTTTTTTCTTAAATTAAAAAAAAAATAAGGGCACCTGGGTGGCTCAGTGGGTTAAGCCTCTGCCTTCGGCTCAAGTCATGATCTCAGGGTCCTCAAATCGAGCCCACGTCAGGCTCTCTGCTCAGCGGGGAGCCTGCTTCCCCTTCTCTCGCTGCCTGCCTTTCTGCCTCCCTCTCTGCCTACTTGTGATTTCTCTCTCTGTCAAATAAATAAATAAAATCTTTAAAAAAATTTAAAAAATATAGTGGGAAGATGCATACTTTAAAAGCAAACATATGAAAAAGTTATTGTTTACAAAAGGAGATTTTTTTCAATAGTGAAAGTCACATTTTGAAATTTGAGGTATATTGGTAGTGATTTCTTTGACTTAGACCCTGGGGTGTTTGTTTATCACAGAGAAACAATGTTTTAGAAAATATTACTAACTGAAAATACACTAGAAGAAACTAAAGCTTTTATAGATATATAATTCAGCAGGAAAGTATGACATGTTGGGAATGTAATTTAAATATTAACTATTATTTTACATATAATACTAAAATCATTGTATGAAGAACAGTGGGCATAACTGGAGGTCTTAAACATCTGTAGCATGAAATTGGAAACTCCTTTATAAAATTATGTTCCAGAATATTTAAATGATGACCGTTGATGACTTTTATTTATATGAATTTTGTACTTATAAAAGCTTTCCAGATGGATAACATATTACTGAGTATCTTATTAAAATTATATAATTTTCACCTTTGCAATACTGAGAGAGGAGCTGAGGAAGAGGGAGAGAGAGACACTTCAGCAGTCTCCAGCAGAGTGCTTGACGTGGGGCTCGATTTCATGACCCTGAGATTTTGACCTGAGCTGAAATCAAGAGTCTGATGCCTAACCGACTGAGCCATGCAGGCGCTCCTCTCCCTAGGTTTCTTAAAGACAAAGTGGCTCTGACTTTACAGGACCATGGAATTCAAGAAATTCACAGTTATTAAGTATGGGTCCTCCAACAGTAGCTCAGTGAACTGAGTTTTATAGATACATGACAAGAACTCTTTCAACTGCTAAATTAAAATTCCTGAGCATGAGCATTTTGATTTTAAGTTTTAATATAATTTTATTTATTTATTTATTTATTTATTTATTTATTTATTTATTTGGCAGAGAGAGAGAGAGAGAGAGAGATCACAAGTAGGCAGAGAGGCAGGCAGAGAGAGAGAGGAGGAAGCAGGCTCCCTGCTGAGCAGAGAGCCCAATGCGGGCCTCGATCCCAGGACCCTGAAATCATGACCTGAGCTAAAGACAGAGGCTTTAACCCACTGACCCACCCCGGCGCCCTCAGACATACCATTATAAACGTTTTTATAATTTTAGGTACACAGAGATAACTTAGTCTAGAAGAGGCCCTGTAGCTTAGGTTATTGAAAAAGATCCTTATATTTGTTTGTTTTCCTAGTAATATTCATATCCCCCCAAAAGGCAAAGTAGCTCATTTCTACTACCTTTTCAGATTTCTTCTCCCCATGCCATATGTCAAATATTACAGAAGTCTTCTATCATTGGTTTGTCTTTATCATGGAACATTGATTATTTTTCCCCTTATCCCTGTTTCTGAAAGCTTTGACTGCTGCTGAAGGCATTGTTTTTAACTACCCCTTC
Source organism: Ailurus styani (assembly GCA_002007465.1). Lineage (NCBI taxonomy): Eukaryota > Metazoa > Chordata > Mammalia > Carnivora > Ailuridae > Ailurus > Ailurus styani. Next base: position 145,863 of record LNAC01000067.1, on the reverse strand, counting down.
TGCAGCCACCAGATGTAATTTAAGGCACCATTTCTCTTCCTGATCTTTCCTTATTTCTCTTTACTTTTCTCATTACAATAATAATGACTTTCAAGTATTGGTACTACTTTTTTTAGTTGACTTACAACTGACACACAATATTGTAGTTTGTTTCAGGTGACAATATAGTGATTCAATATTTTTATATACTGTGATATAATAACCACGATAGATCTAGTTACCATCTGTAACTATACAAAATAATTACAATATCCTTGACTATGCCATACATTATTATATCCCTATGACTTATTTATTTTATAACTGGAAATTTGTGCCTCTTAATCCCCTTTACTTATTTTGCCTGTGTCCCTATCCACTTCCCCATTGGCACCAGTTTGTTCTTTGTATCTATGAGGTTTCTCATAGATACATTTCTGTTTTGCTTCTTCATTTATTCTGTTTTTCTGTTTTTTAGATTGATTCCACATTTAAGTGAAAGCATACAGTACTTGTCTTTCTCTGACTTATTTTACTTGGCATAATACCTTCTAGGTCCATCTGTGTTGCTGCGAATGGTAAGTTTTCTTTCTTTTTTATGACTGAATAATATCACACTATATGTATATGTATACATCCTCTTTATTCATTTTTTTCATCAGTGGACACTTAGGTTGTTTCCATGTCTTGGCTAATATAAATAATGCGATGAACATAGAGGGACATATATCTTCTCAAATTGGTGTTTTCATTTTCTTCAAAAAATACCCAGTAGTGGAATTGTTGGAACATTTTGTACATTCTATTTTGAATTTTTTTTTTTTGAGGAAGACTTACACTGTTTTCCATAGTGGGTGCATTATTTACATTCCCATCAATAGTACGTGAGGGTTCCCTTTTTTTCCCCATCCTCATCAACACTTATTTCTTGTTTTTTTGATAATGGTCATTCATGAGGTGGTTTCTTATTGTGGGTTTGATTTGCATTTCCCTGATGAAGAGTAATGTTGAACATCTTTTCATGTGCCTTTTGGCCATCTGTATGGCTTCTTAGATCAACGGAGAATAGCCCAGAAATAAACCCATGCTTATTAGCTCAATTATCCACAACAAAGGAGGCAAGAACATAAAATGGGAGAAAGACTGTCTCTTCAATAAATGGTGTTCAGAAAACTGGACAGCTACGTACAAAGGAACAAAACTGAATCATTATCTTATACCATATACAAAATGAGTTAAAGACTTGAATGTAAGTCCTGAAACCATAAAACTCCTAGAAGGAAACATAGTAAGCTCTTTGACTTGGTCTTAGCAATGTTTTTTTAGCTATGTCTCCTCAGACAAGGACAACAAAAGCTAAAATAAATAAATGGGACTACATCAAATGAAGAAGATTTTGTACAGCAAAACCATCAACAAAACAAAAAGGCTACCTACTGAACGAGAGAATATACTTGCAAATGGCATATCTGATAAGGGTTGATATGGAAAGGGTTATTCTTTTTTATTTTGATTTTTTTAAATTCTATTTATTTATTTGACAGAGAGAGGCGCAGCTAGAGAGGGAACACAAGCAGGGGGAAGGGGAGAGGGAGAAACAGGCTCCCTGTGGTACTTGGTCCCAGGACCCTGGGATCATGACCTGAGCAGGAGGCAGAGTCTTAACTACTGAGCCACCAGGTGCCCTAGGGGTTGATATTCAAATACATTAAAAGTTCATACAACTCAATAACAACAACAAAAAATGAACTAAAAATGAGCAGTTGATGTGAATAGCTATTTTTTTTAAAGATTTTATTTATTTATTTGACACAGAGAGGGGGATCACAAGTAGGCAGAGAGGCAGGCAGAGAGAGGGGAGGAAGCAGGCTCCCTGCCGAGCAGAGAGCCCGATGCGGGCCTCGATCCCAGGACCCTGAGATTATGACCTGAGCCGAAGGCAGAGACTTTATCTTACTGAGCCACCCAGGCACCTGTGAATAGCTATTTTTACAAAATATTTACTTACTTTGTAATTTAAGAGTGTGACTTTTGGAATAAAGCATGCCTGGGTCTTTCCAAAACACTTATTAATTTAACAAATATTTGTTGAAATCTTACTATGAACAAAGAACTGTGCTAAATCCTCCTATAGTCTCCTGAAAGTGTTCCTTCCCTAATGGAATTTCGGCTGGTGATGTTGAAATGTAATATTATATAATGTTTTATAGATTGCCTAATTTTTCTAAGCCTCAATTTATACCACTATAATGAGGATAATAATATGGATCACCGGATTGTGCTCAAAATTAAATATGATTATGTATGAAAAGTGTTCATTTTAGTTTTTACTATATTAAACACTCAATGAATTATGATTATTAATTTATTGTTATTGCTATTAATTTTTTATTATTGTGCTTTTATATGCATATTTCTAAACCTCATGATTATTTTCAAAGTAGGTATTGCAAAATCCTTTCTTTCTTTTTAAAGATTTTATTTATTTATTTGACAGAAAGAAAGAGAGATCACAAGCAGGCAGAAAGGCAGGCAGAGAGAAAGGGGGAAGCAGGCTCCCTGCTGAGCAGAGAGCCTGATGGATGTGGGGCTCAATCCCAGGACCCTGAGATCATAACCTGAGCCGAAGGCAGAGGCTTAACCCACTGAACCACCCAGGCTCCCACAAAATCCTTTCTTTACAGGTAAGGTGACCAAAGCTGAGATAAGTTGTTCCCTTACCCAGGATTACGGTCCAAATATCAGCACCGAGTCCTGAACAGTCATGATCCACCAGGTGGGACACCACTTTGCCTACAGTCACTAACCTAGTAACACCTTATCCCCTGTAAAGACAGGCTCTTTCCTCTGTCTTCAGAACTCAGATCTGATGTCATCTCATCCAGAAAGGCTTCCTGACTCCTAGGTAAGATAATTTTTTTTTTAATTCTATAGTGATTCTGCATATGTATTGCAGTTATGATAGCTCTCTAAATCTTCAGATTTTATTAGTTCACTTGGCTCTCTTCCTTGCTTGGCCAGGAGCTTTTGGCAGGCCTCAGTCTCACTCTGTATCTGTTTGTCCCCAGGACCTTTCACAATGCCTGGCAGGTAATAGTTTCTTAATAAATGTTTGTTGAATTGAACTGAAAATTATCATGACACTTATATCTGTAACACTTTATATATTGATTAAAAGACATTATGCATCTTTGTCTTTGTGCTAAACAACAAGTCCCTTTCCACATTTAGATAGCTAGCCTTTTTTCAGTACATTATGTACTTGAGGATATCTTGGTTTATTCATAAGTATCAGTATCTGATAACTTGAAATCCTGACATTTCTTCTTTCCAATATCCTCCTACTCTATCTTTCTGCCTGGTTGAAATTAATAAATCAACCTGTTATCAGTCTTGTTAAGAACTGATAACTAAAGCAAGAAACTTGTAATTCCATCATGTTGTGCTTCAGTATCTAGTCCATCCATCAAAATAACTTAAACTCTGTGTTGTGAATTTACTTCATGGTGTGCCATGGGGATTGCGCGATACCCATTTACCACAGAAATGCTAATTCCTTATGTTTATTCCCTACTAGATTGTGTATAGAACATTATACACCAAAAACTTTCTATAGTGCCAGCATTTTCACAGACTAGCCTATTTTTCCATCAGTAGGAAAATATCTATGATATATTAAACTATTTTGAGTTCAGGGCCAATTGAGCTTTTGAAAAGTGTGGGTTTCCCATTTTAGACTTGACTTTTCCTCCCACTCCCTTACAAACAAATCAATATTAAGATAATCAAAATTCTTTTACAAGAGGGATTCTCCACATCCCTTCTCAGTCTTCAATATAATTATGATTCATTTTAGAACTAAAAGAAATAAACTTTCACTTATTTAACATACTTACTTTGCATCTGGTCAGCTTTAAATATTGTAGGAGGTGGTATAAAAATATTTTGAATAAAAATTCTATGTATAATACCACTTGAATTTATTTTATGTTATAAAATTAAAACATCACAAATATAGAGATGTAATTAATAGAGAAATTGTCACACATAAGAAACACAGGGCAGTTTTACACACCTATGTATGAAGGAATATGCTATACACATTAAACAAGCAGGGATATGTCAGTTGCAATAAAAATTACTCTGCATACTCCACGATATACTTCACACAGGGAAACTCATGTAATTTTCCTTCATGTCTCATTTGCTTCTGCTCTTTAGTGCTAAGCAAGTCTACCAGGAAAGTAGTACAGAGCCTTTAAAATTTTCCTATTAAAACTTTCTTAAAATTTTTCCTTATTATTAAAAAAACTTCTCTGTATACTTACATATTTTCTTTCTCTATTTGTAATATAATTTATTTGTACCATCACTTTTTTTCTTTATCTGTTTTACTAGAGGGTTCAAATAATTGTTCTTATTTAATTTTTAAGAACTATTTCCTCTTGTTTTTCAAAATTAAATTATACTATTTGTTATTAATATTCTTTATTCCACTTTCTTAAGATAGGTCTCTGTTCTCTTCCAGTTTCTTCAACTGACTGCTAAACAATGTGGCAGAAGAAGAGCCAGACTGGAGAAATCATGCATGGACTTTCCATTGCCTCAGCTCCTAAGGGATGCACATCTTTTCTCCTCTCATTTAATTACCTAGAATTACTCACAAAGGACCACCTCACTGCAAAGGAAATGAAAATTGCGTTTCCATATGTCTAGAAGGGCAGGATAATAACATATCTGTGAGCACTAGTAAGCCAAACACAATTTTTGTTGAATTATGCCTTTTGTTGTTATGTACTGTGTCCATCTTCTTCTCTACTTTTTACCTTAAATTCAAACTTATTTCTTTTCTTTTTAACAGATCAGTTTTCCAAATTCACCTGTTTTTAACGCTATTTCATTGGCTCTATTTTGAAAAGTATTTTTCTGGAAGTTTTTTTGCTTAATATATTTTTGTCTTTTTATTTTTCAAATTTTCTATGAGGTACATCTTTGCCATTCATCTTGTGAGTAGATTAAACATAGTTATGTTCGGTTTCCTTATTTAGATAGGTGGATATAACTAGTTTATATTTCTCATGATTACGTATACTATGGGATTTATTTTGTGTTTTCTATCTACCAGTTTTATTTTTTATCTTTTATTTTTAATTCCTTACTCATTTTTTGTTTTATGCACCTGGGTGGACAGGTAATATGCTCTCTCTTCCTCATGCTTCTGTTGTTTTAAGTAATAGAGCATGTAAGTCTTCTTACAACAGTTAGCTTTAAATATGTAATATGCATCCCTAAATTTTTTCTAACACAATGTAAAATTATGCAACATTATCTCTTCAAAAGACAAGAAAGTTAATTGTCTTAACCGCTATCTGAATAATCCCTCTCTTGCTGCTATTGTTTTAGAATCTTTGTCATTTTTTTTTGCTCTCCAGTTGGATACCATATGTCTCACAAATCATTCTATCATTTTTCATCATATTTTTCATATAACCACTCCTCACATCTGGGGTCAATTTTCTTCCTGTTTAAGTATATATTTTAATAAATCTTTTAGTGTGTATCTGTTGGACTGTGACCTCTCATTCTTTTTATGTCTGAAATTATCTTTATTTTACTCTTTTTATCTTTTATTTATTTATTTTTATTTATTTATTTTTTAAAGATTTTATTTATTTATTTGACACAGAGAGAGAGATTATAAGTAGGCAGAGAGGCAGGCAGAGAGACAGGGAGAAGAGGAAGCAGGCTCCCTGCTGAGCAGAGAGCCCAATGCGGGCCTCGATCCCAGGATGCTGAGATCATGACCTGAGCCGAAAGCAGAGGCTTTAACCCACTGAGCCACCCAGGCGCCCTTATTTTTATTTTTTTTATTTTTTAAAAATGTATTTTTTTTTAAGTATGCTCTACACCCAATATGGAGCTTGACCTCACAATCCTGAGGTCAAGAGTTGCGTGCTCCACTGACTACCAGCCAACCACTCTACTGGTATTCTTTTTTTTTTTTTTTTTTTTTTTTTTTANACAAGGAGGCAGAGGGGCAGGTGGAGGCAGAGGGAGAAGCAGGCTCCCTGCTGAGCAAGGAGCCCAATACGGGACTCGATCCTAAGACCTTGGGAATCATGACCTGAATTGAAGGCAACTGCTTAACCAACTGAGCCACCCAGGCATCCCTCTACTGGTATTCTTAAATAATAACGTAGTTGGAAATAAAAATTTTAGTTGAATGTTATTTTCCTTCAGCATGTCATGCCAATGTCATTTGGCCTTTATTATTGTTGATAGTAAATTTATTGTGAGTCTAATTCTCTCTAATCAGCTCTAACATGATCTTTTTTGACTTTCCTCTCAATTTTCATTTATAATTGTTTATCTTTAATTCCTGATAATTTGAAGTTTCAATATATAATATAACTAGGTAAGAATTAATTTTATTTATCCTGCTTGGAACTCAGAATGCAAATATCCTCTCGGGACTCAGGCCTTTCACTCAGCTCTTGTTTTCTTAAGTGATTCTCTACAATTCATCCATGTTTTTTAGATTCCTATTACAGGTGGTGCCTATCAATTTATCTTTCAAGTCTCCTAATTCTCTTTTGTACTTTTTACATTTAATTATCTCAATACTGGATTCTATAAGAAATCCTCATTATCTGTATTTCACCAAGTTTCTGACTGTGTTCAGTTCTCTTCTATTGGACAGTTTTCTTTTAGAGATAGCATTTTGGCTTGTCAGATTTTCAATTTATTTACTTTTTCATACCTGCTTTTTGTACCACTTACGTCTTTTCAACCTTGGAGAAGCAATTCCTTTATTTAGCTTTCTAAAGACTCTTGACATTTAAAAAAATCTTTTCAGAAACTTCAATTATTTGTATTTCATCTGGAATGAATCCAACTTCTAACTGCTGTTATTTTGGGCTATCATTCTCACTTGTGGTTTCAAATACCTTGATTCTTCAACCTGCTATTTCATTTAATAGATTATCATAAAATTTTTACATGTCATTAAATATTTTTTCTAGATTTACTCTGTTAATATAAATGTTACTGCACTCTCAGCCTTAACATGTTTAGAAGGTTTTATTAATTTAGAGTCCCAATGCACATTTTTACACATAAAATGTTATAGATAATTTATTTTATTTATTAATAGAATTGAGGGGCGCCTGGGTGGCTCAGTCGTTAAGCATCTGCCTTCTGCCCAGGTCATGATCCCAGGTCCCGCATCGGGCTCCCTGCTCAGTGGGAAGCCTGCTTCTCCCTCTCCCACTCCTCCTGCTTGTGTTCCCTCTCTCGCTGTGTCTCTCTCTGTCAAATAAATAAAAAAAAATCTTTAAAAAAAATAGAATTGAAAGATTTGACTTAAAGAGTCTGAACATACTTAGAAATATTTTATTGGGTACATTTTCAACTTGTCTAGAAAATTGTGTTGATTTTCTCTTCTGTATTACAAATTTTATGTCAAACAAGTTAGTGCAAATAAAGTAGAACATGATAATAAACATTAACAAGATGAAGGATTTTCCTAAATTATCACTGATAACTTTAGAGAATTTTCCATTTAATAGCTGAAGCCAAGTTGTTATCAAAGGAGTCAATTTAAGTATAAAGAAAGATATAGGGGCACCTGGTTGGCTCAGTTGGTTACGTGTCTAACTCATGATTTCAGCTCAGATCATGATCTCATTCGTGCGTTGTGAATACAGCCCCGTGTCAGGCTCCATGCTCAGCAGGGAGTCTGCTTGGAATTCTTTTTCTTCCTCTCCCTCTGCGCCTCCACCCACCCAAGCTTTCTCCTTCTCAAATAAATAAATCTTAAAAAAAAAAAAAAAGGAATAAAGAAAGATGCAGTCGTGGAGTTAGTTATCTCATTAAAATGTATCTGAAATGAAGAAGTACCACTTCACACCTGTAAGAATGGCTAAAAATAGCAACACAAGAAACAACAGGTGTTGGTGAGGATGCAGAGAAAGGGAAACACCCTTACACTTTTAGCGGGAGTGTAAACTAGTGCAGCCAGTCTGGAAAACAGTATGGAGTTTCCTCAAAAAGTTAAAAGTGAAACTACCCTATGATCCAGCAATTGCACTATGAGGTATTTAACCAAAGAATACAAAAATATAGGTTCAAAGGGGTATAGGCGCCCCAGTATTTATAGCAGTATTATCAACAATAGCCAAACTATGGCAAGAGCCCAAATGTTCAATGACTGATGAATAGACAAGAAGATGTGGTATATATATATATATATATATATATATATATATATATACATACATATATATATGTATGTATGTATCTATTACTAGCCATCAAAAAGAATAAAATCTTGCCATTTGGAATGACATGGATAAAGCTAGAGTGTATTATGCTAAGTGAAATAAGTCAGTTAGAGAAAGATAAATATCATATGATTTCACTCATATGTGGAATTTAAGAAACAAGACAGATGAACATATGGGAAGGGAAAAAAGGGAGAGGGGAAATAGACCATAAAAGACTCTTAATGATAGAGATCAAACTGAGGGTTGAGGGAGGGTAGTGAGTGGGGAATGGGCTGGATGGGTGAAGGTATTAAGAAGGACACTTGTTATGATGAGAACTGGGTGTTGTATGTAAGTGATGAACCATCGATTTCTATTCCTAAATCAATATTGCATTGTATGTTAACTAACTAGAATTTCAATAAAAATTTGAAAAAAATTGTATCTGAATCCACAGCAATTTGACTTTAAATATCAAATCCAATAGAGAGTTTTTATACCTTACTTAACCTCTTCACCATTTTTTTTTTTTAAAGATTTTATTTATTCATTTGACACAGAGAGAGAGATTACAAGTAGGCAGAGAGGCAGGNACCTTACTTAACCTCTTCACCATTATTGCATAGTCCATCACTCTTTATCTTTTACAGCTTATTAACTATAAAATATCTTTTACAGTTATTTTCTCCTGATTCTTTCTTCCAGAAATATAAAGCTAAAATAGATACATTTGGGAAAAAAAAAGGAAAAGAAAGACTGAAGATCAATAATCTAAGAATCCAACTCCAGAAATTGAAAAATAAACAACGTATCAAAGAAAACTGGAGGAAAGTAATAAAGATGAGAGGATAAATTAGTAAAATTAAGGGCATAAATTAAACTATAAATGTATTAAATTAATGAAATAGATAATTAACATATACTAGTAAGTATCAAATAAGACAAAGGTTGGCTCAAAGAAAAACTTTGAAAGAATAAATCTCTACTTAAAGTGGCCAAAAAGGGACGCCTGGATGGCTCAGTGGGTTAAGCGTCTGCCTTTGGCTCAGGTCATGATCCCAGGGTCCTGGGATAGAGTCCCACATCAGGGTCCTTGCTCAGAGGGGAGACTGCTTCTCCCTTTGCCTCGGCCTCCCACTCTGCCTGCTTGTGCTCTCTCTCTCTGACAAATAAATAAAATCTTAAAAAAAAATAAAGTGACCAAAAAAAAGGAAAAAAAATATAAAGAAGGTAAAAGGAAATATCACCATAGATACAGTTCATATATCAAGAGGGCTTAAGATAACTTTGTGAACAAGTTTAGTTTAAAATATTTGAAAATTTAGATGAAATGGACACATTATGTCAAGGAACTTAGAAACTATAAAAAGGAGATGAGAAAATCTCAATCATTTAAAAACTATTAAGAAAATGAAACCATAATTTAAGGTCTTCAAATACAATAACCCAGTCTTTCCTAGTGAATTTCACTGAAAATTTAAAGGGGGTAAACTTCCCAGAGAATAGAAAAAGAAAGTTTTTTAACCTTTTTTTTTTAGATTGAAACTTTTTTAAACTAGTAAAGGCAGCATTTCGTATTAAGCAAAATTTGATACCAAAACCTGACAAGGACTTTTCAAGAAAGGATCATTACCTGCCAATTTCTACTTAAGAATATAAATGCAAATATCCTAGAAAAAATATTTAAAAACCAATCAAGCCATGTATAAAAAAGCATAACATGGCACGAGAAAGTTGTGCTTATGTTGTGAATTCAAGGTTTTGTTTTGTTTTTTAGATTCTTTGACCAAATAATGTAATTTACTACATTAGTAGAATAAAGAAAAAAATCATTTAATTATCTCAATAGATTCTGAAAAAGCATTTTTTGAGGAAATTCAATATCTACCAGTGATAAGAACTTCTTAGTAAAGTGGGAGCAGACAGTTCCTTGATATAAATTGTATGTGATAAGCTATGGCTCCCCTCACATTCAATGATGAAACATTTGATGTAGTTTTAAATGTAGGTGAGGTTTGATGGGGTGGGTTCCAGAGCTGAGGGCCAAGACAGAATTCTTGAGACATCTTTGATGCAAAATGGTGGTTTTATTAAAGCACAAGACAGGACCCGGGGGCAGAAAGGGCTGCTACACCTGGGTTGTGAGGGGTGACTGATTAAATACTTTAGAGGTGGGGGTAAGGAAAAAGGGAGGTTTTCAAAAGAAGTTTTGTATCCTAAAGAGGACCTACAAGATATTGGAGACCTTGGTATTGTCAAGTTAAGATTGTTTTTCCCTCAAGTAAGGCATTAGCATTAAGACAGTTGGGAGTTTCCTTCTGGAAGTCAAGTTATTGTTGTTGTTGTTGTTTTAATTTAAATTCAATTAGCCAAGGTATAGTACATCATTAATCATTAGTTTTTGATATAATGTTCAATGATTCATTAGTTGAACATCTCATCCAGGGCTCATCATATCATGTGCCCTCTTTAAAGCCCATCACCCAGTTACCTCAGCCCCCACCCACCTCCCTTTGCACAACCTTCGGTTTATTTCCCCGGGGTCAAGAGTGTCATATGGTTTTTCTCCCTCTCTGATTGGAATTCAGGTTATTGATAAGCATGCTTTTTTCTTGTAAATCACTAAGACATTTTGTAAGCTGGAGACTCATGTCTTGTTGGACTGTGATCTCTATTAGTTAACCATTTGTTTTTCCTTACATTAGTTTTAGGGCAGCCAGGAGTGCCTGAGGAATGACACACATATCCCACCTGGGAGTGGGGTGGTGGTGGTGAGGGGTGTTATGTGGCAGTCAGTTGTGCTTTGTCCTTGGTTTGCCTTCTGCTCCTTCATCACATTGAGTGCTTTCTCTCTAACATTGGGAATGAATAAAGGATGCATCATTTCCATTCAACATTGTATTGAGCATCCCAGCGAGTGAAATGAAGCAAAAAACCCAAAGAATTAAAAAAATAATTGTAAGGATTGAACAAAAATAATATTTAGAAACAATAAGCCTTTATGTATAGACTCTAAAGATGACTATTATAATTCATAAGAGAGTATAGCAGTTTCTGATACCAGGCAATATAAAACTTCAACTATATTTTCGTATTTCAGAGTCAGTTCAAAAAAGCAATTTATGGGCCCCTGGGTGGCTCAGTGGGTTAAGCCTCTGCCTTTGGCTCAGGTCATGATCTCAGGGTCCTGGGATCGAGGTCTGCATCGGGCTCCCTGCTAAGCACGGAGCCTTCTTCCTCCTCTCTCTCTGCTTACCTGTCTGCCTACTTGTAATCTCTCTCTCTCTCTCTGTGTCAAATAAATAAAATCTTAAAAAAAAAAAGCAATTTATTAGTGCTGAGCTGATAAAGATAGAACTCCTTCTGTTATTCAAACAGAAAAAGATGCGTTTAGAAATGCTCTGAGTAAAAAGAATGACTAAAACTCAACCAACAAGCAAAATTCAACCCAAGGTTTGTTCAAAAAACCCTTTATAGTAAAAACTAAATAGATCATGGTGGTCCTATCGGGGAAAAATAATCAGACCTGCGAGAGACCAAGTGGCACTCAGAGAAGTAGGAGAACGCGGATTTATTTTGCATTGGCAGACCCAGATGAGCTCATGCTCGACGTTCTGGGCCCAGGACGATGGGGTTATAGGGCTTTTGTAGGGGACTACAGGCAGTCGGTTTCCAAGGGCCATGCTGACTGCTGGTGGGTGGGTTTAACCTGGGGGAGCGGAGGCAGGAACAGTAGTGCAGTAGTGCTTCTTACAGGAGCAGAAGTGGCTGGTTATCTCTTGCTCCCAGTAGGGCTTCTAGTAATCTCTAGCTTATTGTGAGTAACTTTCCATCTTCTGGGGCCTCCTGGCCTGGGCCTGCTCTGGGTAATTTTCCTCTTCAGTCCTAGCAAATGTGTTCATTGCAGGAAGTGGCTCAGAACAAAAAGACTAAGAGTTTGGCTCTGCCAAGAAAGCAAGGTAACTTTAGAGCCTTATCTTGAAAATAGTTGTAGGCATTGCTATTGGAACATTAGCAACATTTAATTAATTAGAATAAAATTGACAAAAGGCCAATAAGTTGATCAAGAGCATGAGACTGCCAAAGGGCAACCAGCCTGAATTAAGAGGAGGCTTTTCAAGGTGTTGACCTGAGGTTTCTTAAATTTCTATTGGCAAGAAGTGGTTGAAGAGAAAAAAGTAAAAGAAAGGGATAACCCGGAGGGTGAGGTCAAAAGGACAAGGACTGGGAGCTACTGGCAACCAGCAAGCATAACAAGATTCTAAGGAACATTGTTTATCTTCCAGATAAGCTCTCTTGGCAAAATTTGCCTGCAGAAATTCGCAATTGCTATGGATCAGTGACTGCTCTGTGCCTCCCTTTCTTCTTTCTGAATGGGAGGGTTTGTTGTGATTATTATAACTGTATTTCTGAGGTTGTTATGTCACCTTATGTACTCAAGGTTGGCAATTCAAGCATAGATGCACACTGTCCCATGATCTGTTATCATTTTATTCCTTCAGAATTTACAGGAGTGTATCGGTGTGGGCCAAGTCAGGAAAGCAGATGTCACTCTGTCTTCCAAGAAATGGTGGTTTTAATAAGGGCAGTTGGAGGTTTACACATCTGTTGAAATGGACTAGGGAGTAAAGGTCAGAAAAAATGCTGCTAGAGGTTATGAAAATTACATTGTAGTCAATGATGTCAGCTGCCTATAACCCTCAAATAGGTAATTTGCAGAAACTCACTTAGATGTTATCAACTTGAATGATATCAGGAGAACCTGCTCATCACAGGTGTCTAGAGCACTGAGATGGAGGATTTATAGGAATTCATTTTCCTATGGAAATGCACATACCTCCTATCTGCTTCTTGCCTCTCTGTTTGCAAATGCCATTGCAAAATAAGGGCTTCTCTTTTTCTTCTGTCTTTCAAATCTCAAATGAGAGACTCTCATTGTTAGATCTTAACCTAGGACTACATTGGAAAGGGATTCTCCTGATTCAGAGGAGAATGTAAAGAATGACTAGGATGAAGAATTGATAACAATCTGATAAATAGGTAAAAAACAAACTCAATGTAAAGGGAAGACCTATATAATTATTTTAGAGTGTTTTGCTAGTGCAAATTCTTAGCTTCTGACAGTTAAAAATATCAGCCTGAAATAAGTCATCTGCTTAGCATAATTAGAAACCATTAATGCAATCTCTTTTGCTATCAAGATATTTTAAGTGATTTTGACATATAACCATTTCGCAATTTGTTCTCAAGGACAACCAAGGGAAGTCCAAGTAGTGACACTCCACAAGAAAAAAATGTTGTGTGTAAACATAACAGATGAGCCACAGTAACTTTAGGTCAAGAATTTTAAAAGCGAAACTTCAGTATTTGCCAAAGCTCTGGATGATGCATTATTCATGCTGCTGTTTTAAAATGTCTCATAGATTTTTAAAATATTAATTCGGAAAATCACTCTTTGATGTGATTTCAACAGTTATATATTCTTGAAATCCCATCTTTATTTTCAAGACAGTAAAAAAAAAAAAAACAAACCAAAAAACAAATTGAAACTTCAACTTTTGCTTTAGAAAACTGAAAAATATTTATACTATTTGACCCGAACACTTGTTCTTATAGAGTAATGTCACCATCTTGTGGTGTTTTAAGATATTGCTGCTGAAGGCATTAAAGGATATTTTTGTATCTGTTAGTAATAGGAAGGTACCACTTTTTTAGTACTTGTCTCTCATTTGGTATGACATGTATTTAGCCAATGAATAAGCACTTGTGTTTCAATCTTAATATAAATACCTGCTTCAAAACAGATTTTAAAATTATTTTGTGTTTAGAAAATGCCAATTACATGGAAGCCTTTTAGTAAACTTAATACTACCTAAAACTTACTTGTTTGCTTCTTCCATTTCAATGTAAGTTGCATAAGAACATTGTCTTGTTCACAGATTAATCTCCCAGGTTTACAAAGCAGTGCCCGGCAGGGTGGGCCCAACAAATGCCTGATGAATGCAAATGTGAATGAATGGATGCTTTCGATTTTCCTAAATATTTTAAGACAAATTAGCTTCAGATTTTTCCTACTTTGCTAACAAACCATGCAAATAAAAGCTTTATTTTGTTTTTTCAAACAACCAAATTTGGTATGCTCTGAGAGATTTTAGTGTTTTTGTTTTGTTTTATCAAGACTTTTGTAAAGTGACTTAGTTCAGTAATATATTGATAACTCGATTTGGTTTTAATTAATCCCACTAGAAAAATATGCAAGAGGACGCCTGGGTGGCTCAGTTGGTTAAGCAGCTGCTTTGGCTCAGAGCATGATCCCAGAGTCCTGGGATTGAGTCCCGCATCGGGCTTCTTGCTCGGCAGGGAGTCTGCTTCTCCCTCTGCCTCTGCCTGCTACTCTGCCTGCTTGCTCTNTGCAAGGGGACGCCTGGGTGGCTCAGTTGGTTAAGCAGCTGCTTCGGCTCAGAGCATGATCCCAGGGTCCTGGGATTGAGTCCCGCATCGGGCTCCTTGCTCGGCAGGGAGTCTGCTTCTCCCTCTGCCTCTGCCTGCTACTCTGCCTGCTTGCTCTCGCTCTCTCTCTGACAAATAAATAAAATCTTAAAAAAAAAAAAAGAAAAATATGCAGGTACGTTATGAATTATTCTGGCTCACCATAAAATGTAGAGGAAAAGTGCAGCCTTTGGAGTCAAGGAGACCATTTTACACTTCTGGCTTTGCTGGTGGTGTGATTTGGGAAACTAAGCTTTCTGAGCTTTGATTTTTATCTCTTCCGATATTGGAGGTAATAATTACCTCTTTCATAGTACACAGGTAAACTAGAAATGTGAGCATTTGACTTTTCAAAACCAACAGACTGTCTCCCCCTGGATAAACATGGAAGACGTTCTTTTAACACTCGTTGAAAATAAGGATTTAGAAACAGCCAATTAATATTACTTATTCTGGATTGAAACTACAGTTAAGTCCAAACCCTGACATTTATTAAAATAAGTTTCAACCAATATAATTTTGGGACTCTTGTAATGTCAGCAATTAATTTTAGTAACATATTTTGAAATCATAAAATGTTATTTTTAATAAGGTATAACACATTTTCAATCTACAAGGTACTTTTAGTCTTTCAAAAATTGTCATCTTCATGCTGAATAAGTAAAATTCATGATATAATAACATCCTTTTTAACATTTTATTTATTTATTTATTTATTTTCTTGTCAGTCATCAGCCCTTTAAAATGCACTAACTTGGGGTAAAAATTCCCTGGCCCTGTATGAAAGCTTTGGTTGTTCACCTGTCTTTTCTGTTTGCTTATAGGTAAGTCTTTCAAGACATTTTAATTTTCAAATGCTGTCTAAATTTAGTAGTTGGAATTTCAAGTTCTTTACAAAAATAAAAACCTTGGGCGCCTGGGTGGCTCAGTGGGTTAAAGCCGCTGCCTTCGGCTCAGGTCATGATCTCAGGGTCCTGGGATGGAGGCCCGCATCGGGCTCTCTGCTCAGCAGGGAGCCTGCTTCCTCCTCTCTCCTCTCTCTCTGCCTGCCTGTCTGCCGACTTGTAATCTCTCTCTCTGTGTATCAAATGAATAAATAAAATCTTAAAAAAAAAATAAAATAAAAATAAAAACCTCCAACTTGACTTGAGGTTTGCTCTCCTTGCCTCGGAGTTATTCCAGATTTTCCACAGCTGATTTNAACCTCGAACTTGACTTGAGGTTTGCTCTCCTTGCCTCGGAGTTATTCCAGATTTTCCACAGCTGATTTACAATTTGCCTTCAATTACATTCAAGGTAGAGGGAGGGAGGAGATTTAAGATGATTGGATAATCTCTATTTGTGGATCCTTTCCAGCTTCCCATGCCTGGCCGCTGGTTAAAGCTAACTCCCTCCAAGTCTNTGACTCTCTCCAAGTCTCTTTGGGGGGATTTTTGCTGTCTTTCCCCTTGACCTTCCCTCAGGGATAACCATTTCTGATTCCCAGGATATCCGGAATTATACCTCGTGGTCCCCCAGTTATACGAGACACTCATCTCTAGAAAACATTTGTGCTTCTCGTGTCTGAAAAGTCTGAGTGCAAACCTATCTCACCGCAATGGAACTCCTTAGATCTGCCCCCGAACAGTCTCTCAGCTTTCTCCTTGGTCTCCAGATTTTCCACGTAGGAGTCTTATCCCAGGTTAAAGGTAGCTTTGAGTTTGTCAGACATTAGTCAGACTTCTGGCTCCCAAGTCTGCAAATCTCAGGGAATTTATGTCTGAGCCCTACCAGAGAGGCCTCCTGTGGCTTGAAGGGAGAGAGGCTTTACATCTCCCCCTCTGACAATGCAGAAGGCTCAGAGGGAGGCACAAGCCCTCATCAAAGAAAATTTCCTGGGCGCCTGAGTGGCTCAGTGGGTTAATGCCTCTGCTTTCGGCTCAGGTCATGATCTCAGGATCCTGGGATCGAGGCCCGCATCGGGCTCCCTGCTCAGCGGGGAGCCTGCTTCCCCCTCTCTCTCTCTGCCTGCCTCTCTGCCTCCTTGTGATCTCTCTCCCTCTGTGAAATAAATAAAATAAAATCTNTCCCCCTCTGACAATGCAGAAGGCTCAGAGGGAGGCACAAGCCCTCATCAAAGAAAATTTCCTTGCAGTGCTTCCACTTGATTATTTTATATTCTCAAAGTAAACGAGGGAAGTTAAGAATCCTAGAAACAGTCCTCGTAATTACCTTTTGGAAGATTAGATTTTGGTTTGACAATTTCCATTAGAATTTCATATCTATTACAGTTTATGCTTCAGTGTAAAATTATATGTATTTTTTATACTCAGTTGTACGTCTCCTGATCTAAAGTTTCAAACTATGCTGTGGGAAACTAATACCCTAGTAAGCAAAGAGCTGCTTCAATATTAACATCTCCAAGATCTGGGTAAAACTAAATCCAGGGAACGTAATTAATTTTTTAGCATTATCCTTTAGTAATAGTTATTTCTCACTATCAGCGTATGTGCAATTGAAGTTTGATTTTAAGATAAGTGGTTTCACACACCATGTTATAGATATATGACATGTGAAAAATCACTTCTGTCCATTTCAAAGAGATCGATTACAAAAGATTATCAAAGGCCAAGTAAAGAAAACATACTTGATGTTTATAAGAGACTATCAACTGCATAAGTAGACATTTAATGATGTGTGAATCAGGTAGCAGAAATGAGAAAATTCTGTGTGAAATGTAATGGTATAAATTAAATTACAGAACTAAAATAAAAGAGCTTAATCAGAAACATTTATAAGTACAATGAGTCATTAAACTGCCAAGTGTCTGACAGAGCCAAGACTGCAAAGACATCTTTTGCCCTTTTATAGAATTCTGTAGGGACAGATCTTATTGAAGAGAGTTTAGAAGAAAAAAAAAATCAATAGACTTTTAAAATTCTGAAGTGATTATTAGGCTGGATTAATATGGTTGTCTTTTTAAGAATTTAAGACAAAAGATAAGGCAACTTAATTAAATGTTCACAAGATTTCACAATAGTAAATATTCTGAAACCATCCTGTCATCATAGGACAATCTCTGTCTTTTTTTTTTTCTCTGATTTTTTTCATATTGATCCAAATATATTTTAAAGGCAGCCTGATGAGACTGAATTTGCACTAAATTTCTTTGATGTGTATTTTTCTGACAATCAGACCCAAAAATGTGGCTAAAGGGAAGTTGGGTAGTAAGAAATTTTGTACTGGAGTAAGACATGTTAGGCAGAATCTATGTATTTCAACAAAACCAAATCAATATCTTGTATTCCCTGTTAAGATAAGAGGCCCTGGAGTTTATACATGCTATTTATGCAGCATTACTATGAAAATTGAAATGTAAAATCAAGATAAACAATCAGCATATTCAGTGGTATAAGTGAGTTTTGATTAGTCAGAGGGCAGCTCTTTATGAGCTCTTGCAAATGAAAGCTGAACACTAACATTTATAAGTGGGTCGTCCGGATCATCATTCCTATTTCAGAGAAGGAAAATCTTGAGACCTGTTTAAGAAGAAAAAATTCAAACCATTCTCTCAGAACTATTCTTAAGGCCAAATCACCCTTTCAAAGAACAAAATTACGATCTGTTGATGAAAGGGAACACAATACAGTTATGATTGTTTAATGGTAACTTTTAAAACTGCAGTGCTGGATAATTATACGTTGAACTACTTGTTGCAGAGCATAGCTAGGCAGGCTACATCCTGACTTTACAAAATAGAAGAAAGAGTAGAGGATGTTTCTTGTCCTTTTGGTGGCTTGACTAAGATCAAATTAGATCAGATAAGGGAGAGGATGGGAAGGGAAGGGAAGTTGGAGTGTGAATGGGGCCTTGCTCCATGTTTGCGTGCTTTTCCACTGGGAAGAGGAGATGGTTAAAAACTCCTCATGACATGTAGATGAGGTCACTGGGGATAGTCTTCAGCTTCTTTTGCTTTCCATAAAATTTTTTTGAAGATTTATTTCTTTGAGAGAGAGAGAAAGTGTTCACATGCACCCACACGCAAGCAGGTTGGGTAATATGGGGTGGGGAGGAGCTAAAGGAGAGAGAGAGAGAGAGAGAGAGAATCTCAAGCAGGCTCCACATCCACCAGACCCAAGACTCATCTCAGGACCCTGCGATCAGGACCTGAGCCAAAACCAAGAGTTGGATGATCAGCCCAAGGAGCCACCCAGGCGCCCCTTGCTTTCTATAAATTTTAAAGTCTGTACCTGCTAGGTTTAAAATGTATGGTGATCCTATGTACTCTACAGTCTGTATGGTAGAAAACTAACCTTCTTATATAGCTATCTTGCACTCTGGAGCCACTGCTTTTTTTTTTCCCTCTTCTCTTTCAAAAAAGAAATGACAATTTTTCCAGATGTAACTACAACTATTTCAGGTACATCTCCAAATCCCATCTTCTTCATCACCACTGTCGTGCTATGCAGTTTGGTTTATTCATTATTTTAGTTTCTCCATTTCTGATTTTCACTTCTGCCCTAAATAATACCCATATATTGTTCCCAGAGTAAGCTGCTATTATCAGCCAGTTTTGTGCCCCAATAAGTAAAATTGAGGCACAGCAGTTACAAAATCTCAGTGCCTTAATACCTGCATAGTACATGCTTAATATCTGCAGCTTGGCTGAGGGAATTCTGCTGGTCTCGGCTTGGATGGATAGCAGGGTGTCAGGCTGTGTGTCTGCCTGGTCTTGGCTTCTCGCTGCTAACTAGGCTCTGTTCTGTGCTTCATGTGTTCATTCCGCACCCACGTATAAAGGGTCACAAGTTTCTTCTTACAACAGCAAGAATGCAAGAGGGCAAGGTCCACTGTACAAGCCCATTTCAAGACTTTTTCTCTGGCCAAAGCAAATCCTAAATCTAACTCCACCATCCATGAAAGTGAATATTTCCTGAATAATCCAAATGATCAGAACCTTCTTGTTTTAATTACTATTGCCATGTAAAAAATTACCCCAGAATAAGTGATTAAAAGACAATTTTCTTTTGCTTGCGAGTTTGTATGTCAGAAATTTGGGCATGACTTTTCCGCACGATTCTTGTTTGAAGTAGCTCAGGGGTCATGGTGAGATGGTAGCAGGGGCTTTGGTCATTTGAAGATAGGTGGATGGGCTGGATAGCAGAGACCTTACTTACATGGCTGGCCACTGATGCTGGCTATTGGCTAACAGCTCCGCTGAGCTGTTGCCTGGAGAGCTAATATGAAGCCTCTCCAGCATGAAGGTCATAGGCAGTGGAGTTTTTCATGATAGATTCCAAGCAGAGTCAGAAAGAACTGGGGAGTAGAAAAGTAAGGAATGGGAGAAGTTTTACTCTATTGCCTTATTGTTGGTTCACAACCCTCTTGGAAGCTTTCTGGGTGAAATGTGAACCAGTCCCTCATGTGGAGGGCAGGGAGAGACAGAAGGAAAATGCAGTCCAGTCCAGATTGGCAAGGAGCAGGTTTAATAAGAAAGGAATTTACATATGAGGCTTGTCTTGAGCAGTAGCAACACGAATAGGACTCAGCACCCACCTGCCAAATCTTAAAAGTTTATATAGAGGCCTTACCTGGGTTCAGTCACATATGCTGGCCAGATGCTTTCAACACCACATAACTATGTCAAGGATTTGTCTTTGGGGCAGCTTCTGGGAGTGGGGAAGGCAAGCTGAAGCCACATTCCAAGGACAGGTAATAGGTAAGGAACCTTCAGTTGCTGGGCTCAGCTCACTGGTCAACCAGTCGGTCACATCCTCTCAATGACCTTCCTGGCAATTAGATAGTGGTACTCTCCAATTTTAGTAGGTGGCTAAAGGTGACTGTGTGTGTGTGTGTGTGTGTGTGTGTGTGTGTGTGTGTGTGTGTGTGTGTGTGTAGACATTTTCAGATTGTTAGGAATACTTTAGTGTTAGAAACATTCTTGCAGTTTTCTTTTAAAGGGTGATGCATGTCCTCTGGAAAGGCACTTCTAATACCCGACTTCCATCACTCAATGTCTATCAGTGACACTGTTCTTTCTGCTGAGAATATGTCCCCTATTAGAAACCCTTTCAGTAATGACCTCTTGACAACCTGCCACAAAGTCCAAATATGAGTGAGGTCTATGGGAAACAAGAGCCTCTGACAGGCTGCCAGTGGACAGCCCAGCTGGTTCCCTTTCACTCCTGATCACTTGCTGAGGTCCAGCAGCTGAGGTACACTTGGCTCTTGAAATTTCAGGGATATGTCAAATACACTTACTGCTGTCCCCAAATAGCAACCTTTTGGTCCTTTTGCCTCAGGATTCTACCTTCCAATTTCTAAATCTCCTGGTGACTGTGATTTCCACATTGTTGTCATCTCAGACCAGTAAGACCACTCCTTCCTGTTTGGGCCCTATGCCATGGTCCATGCAGCAAACTGGAAAGGGGCCCCACGGACAAAGTTAACTAAATGCCTACCTTGTAATGTGGTTTGATTTCTTCTAATCATGACTACATTTGCATATATATTCAGTGTTTCAGTGTTTCTAAACTTTGCCCAAATATCTTTAAATTCATGTATGCACAAATGTAACACATATTTTATGTCTTTTCATGGTGATTATACCCTATTGAATTTTTTTTTTCAAGTGACACATCTACTTGATTAGTCCTATGGCAGTTTGCTTTTATTATCTAATTTCTAATTGTGCTTCTCTCTCATCAATATTCTTAATCCATCTTTGTCATTATATTTCCATTTTAGTCCCCTAGACTATTTGATTGCTTCCAATAGTCATTAGTAGCTAATTTATTCTATTGTTACACATAGTACAGGCATTTTTACACATCTTATAGCTTTAAAAGCTTATTTAGTGATTTTATGCTGAAAATACAAAAAATATGCAGTTATTGTAAGTAGTTACCACTTTTTGTAAATTGTAGGCAAACATTTTATATATATGCATTGATGGGATTGAATAATCATATAAAATACATGCCTACTTATACTTTGGTGAAAGATAATAGTATTCATACATCACAATTTAAAAATTTCTATAAATGTACATCCTCAATTCTTAAATAATTAGGAATAGTGCTTTTTAGTGGTTTTATTTTATTTTGTCTGCAAAATGTCTCTCTGCTACTAGTTGCATCCAACCCAGGCTTCTCCTTGATATTTCATTAGACTAAGAAAATACAAAGTAATGGATGTAGTAAACATGATTATTTTTACCAAAATCTCAATTTCTAAAATGAAAGATGAAGGTAATAATCTTAAACTTTTAGTAGAGGCATTACTTGTTTTGTTTTCTCTGATACTCTTTCCTGATGTATTTTGTACCTCAAATACCTCATAAAATAAAACCAAAAAAGTGCTCACTTATATACAAGACTATGTGAACATTTAATAAACATATGGTATTCAACTTGAAATCTTTTAATTTAAAAGTTAAAATAAGCATAATCTAAAAATGACAAGATTCAATCCCATAAAAATGGTATAGGGATATAAAATTAAAACCAATGAGCTAATTTTCAGAAATCTAGGTTCATGGACTTTAAGTGATATGGCTTATTTTAATAGTAAAATAATCATGCAAACCAAACAAAAATACAGCTCAGCTAACTTCTTTAATTATAAACTTTGATTAGTATATTGGAAGTGAAAATAAAAAGAAACCATTAACATAAAGGGATAAAATTTGGTATGAACAAATGATGTGAATATTTATAAACAAAATTATGGTTTAGAAATATATGGGAAGAAATCAAAATAAATCAGAGATATAAGATACACAATGGACTATCTAGTGAATACAGGAACATTTTCAGTGGAATTTGATGTTAGGCATTTCACTAAATGAGCTGAAACTTTTTTCCAGATACATGTTATAAAACAAGTTCATCTGCAAGTAATTTAATTTACTTATGTGAAAAAGCTCAGCAATGCTCTGTGTGGCATTAGGTGTCTGAGACATATCACAAAAGCAATTAGATCATACTGGAAACCAGCTGTGCATCAAGTAGATTGCTTTTATCTAAGTGATAAAAACCTTGTAGAGTGTGAACAATATTGGGTATAAAATGTAACATTTTAAAGAGCAACATAAAAGAGGAATAGAATGAACAAGAGAAATGGCAAATTTGCACAGGGCGTGTGCAACTGGAGGAAGGGAAAAAGGAAGTGATAAAGATTTGTATTGGATTGTGATAAACTGTTCACCTGTTCTGGCTTTTAACCAGAAAAACCTTAACATCATTTAATTAATTTATCAAATATGTGATCCCAGTTTGTAGTTCAGTCACTCAGGGAAAATCCAGAGTTTATAGGTTATATTCTGAAAGAAGGTAGACATGATGTTATCAAAATCTATTCTTGGGCGCCTGGGTGGCTCAGTGGGTTAAAGCCTCTGCTTTCGGCTCAGGTCATGATCTCAGGGTCCTGGGATCGAGGCCCNATTGTGATAAACTGTTCACCTGTTCTGACTTTTAACTAGAAAAACCTTAACATCATTTAATGAGTCTAGTTCAGACATACCAGCTCATATCATCCACACGGTCATATTGGAGTCACTGAGTAAATGTNTCTTAAAAAATCTATTCTTTACCAGGGAAGTTTTAGAGGAAAAATGTGAGATGGCAGGAAGGCAGGAAGGCAGGAAGGAAGGAAGGAAAGGGGGAAGGAAGGAAGGAAAGAGGTAGCATAGATGAAGAGTAAGAGAGAATCCAGTTATTGGGTTATTTTGATGGACATTCATGATTAAGAGGCTAGTTCAGACATACCAGCTCATATCATCCACACGGTCATATTGGAGTCACTGAGTAAATGTTAGATGAATGAATGGATGGATAATCTTGCGTGAGTTGGAGAATTAAGTTTTGAGACAATGAAAGGACTAGTCAAGAGTATCACAAGGTTTTCTAGGTATTATTAAGGAGGATGTTGCTTACTTTACTAACTTTCTAATGTAACTTTTAACATCCACGGAGTCTGTTTCTTACTAATGAGATTTTATATTTTAAATAGTTCCAAACTTTGTTGCAGNTTTTATTTAATATTTTTAAATATAAATATTTTAAATATTTATATTTTATATTTTAAATAGTTCCAAACTTTGTTGCAGTTTAAGAACATAGCTGCAAACTACATCTGATTATGAACAATCACTTACCTGGGGACAAGAGAGTATTAGTTCCCATTCTAAATTATTTATAATTGTTACTGTTTATTGAGCATTTACTATGTGCCAAGCCATCTACTAACCATATTATGTTTATTATTTTTTATTAATTCAAACAACTTTTTAAATTTAAAATTTTTATCTATTTATTTTTAATAATTTATTTATTTATTCGAGGGAAAGATGGGCAGAGGAAGAGGGAGAGAGAGTTAAGTAGACTCTGTACTGAGCATGGAGCCCTACATAGGGCTTGATCTCTGACCCTGAGATCATGACCTGAGGTGAAACCAAGAGTCAGATGCTTAACTGATTGAGCCACCCAGGCGCCCTCACCATGTTTTTAAAAACGTCTTTGTTTGGATTTTGATGTGCATCTGTTTTTCATATAGTGATGTTTGGACTGAAGAGCTAATATAAAATGGTAAATGATATTTGAATTGTGCTGTTTGGAGAGGAGACTGGTGTTATTTAACTGAGTTGTAGTCACTGAAAATTTTGCATATTAGGACAATACACAGCAAGGGCTGCTTGTGTGTGTGCGTGCGTGTGTGTGTGTGTGTGTCTGTGTGTGTGTTTAGAGAGACATTTCAATATTAAATCATTTCTTGCAGTAAACATATAAAGCACTCCACTTGAAATTTTTAAAAATCATCTTACAATAAAATTGAATAGGTCTTCTGTGTTTATTCCTAGATAGTTCATAATATACTGTTATTTTCTGAATAACATTTTACTTTCAGCATTTCTAACTAGTAATTTCTGGTGCACATAAAAGATATTTTTCTTAACATACTGACCATTTCTAAGATAATTTGTTTTCATTTTGTTTCTTAGGTTTCTTGAAATATGACCATAATATCTGGAAATAATTTTATGTTGCTTTCATTTTCATAGCAATTATAATGCATAAATTATAAAATTATTCAAAATTTATAAATTTGTTGATTATTAGTTTCTCATCATGGTAAGGAAAATTTATTACATTATTAATTTTTACATAATGTTATAACATTAGATAATAAACTATCAAACATTTACCTTTTGACTCACAGATATAATTATTTTTATAGATTTCCTGATATTACTTTCTAAGGATACTGCCTCCCCACTGAAGAAAGAGCTACAACTTTATCCAAGATGTTTCCTTCTATTTGATAGGTCATGTCCCATGTCTAATTAGAAAGGTTCCAACATGTACCTGATATGCTTCCCTAATTTATAACACTGACTCAGGATTTTCTTTACATAACCTCTTGGTCATCAGAATAGAGAAATAAAGATAAAAAAAAATTCTATATCTTCACTCAAGTCACTTTTTCAGCCAGAACCTGAACCTCTGTATTTTTTTCATAACCTAGTCACATCATCAGAGATGGGAGGAAAAATAATATTGTAAGAATTAAAATAAGAAATGATCAATATAATTGTCACCATAATGTACGGCAAAAAGCAAAATGGCTAGAAATAAGGAAAACTCAAATCTAGAAAAGTTTTGTCATTTACCTTTCTTTCAGTGCCCCAGAGTCACAATCATGAACATATCTACACTGTTTTATCAATAAGTTTTACATTACATTTTACTCCAGAAACTAAAATATTTTCATAAGGATTATAGGAAGTACATAGAATATTATTTTTGATATTTTATGTTTTATGTCACCTTTTCTTCATCTATTTCATGTGCACAGTAGAATGAAACTATTCAGTGAAAATTTAAAAGAATGAATGCTTGTGTGGCTGTGTGTTTGCTAAGAGCATTTATATTTTAAGAAGAATAAACTGAATTGTATGTATTTGTTTTCTGTATATTTCTTTTTTTTCTTCATCTACAGGTTATTTTGGGGTAGTGAGAGGCAACTGTGGCTCCTTTTAAGAAGTTCCGTACTGGTAGCTTCTTGTTCTAAGAATTATATTTCAACTGTGGACAAGCTTAAATTAATATGGATTTGGTAATAAGGAGAACTTATTAATTTCTGCCATCTGGCCCATTTAGTTACCCTTAGCGTCCTAGGCATTGAGCTAATAATTATTCTTATTAATACCTTCTCACATTTACATAGATTTTGAAGGAAATTTGAAAACAATAAGTATGCTAATTCATAAGATCATGTGACATTGAAATGTAGTATTTTATATGTTGCCATAAAAATTCATTTAAAATCTTTAAAGGGGCTGCTGGGTGGCACAGTTGGTTAAGCATCCAACTCTTGGTTTCAGCTTAGGTCACGATCTCAGGGTCATGCAATAGAGCCTGCATTGGGCTTCACGCTGAACATGGAGCCTGCTTGAGGTTCTCTCTCTCCCTCTGCCCCTCCCCACCACTTGCATGCTCTCTCTCTCCAAAATAAAAAACAGATAAATCTTTAAAAATATGGTAAATTATTCTAATATAAGAAAGCAAGCTGCATGCAAAAGGAGTGAAATAATTGAAACCTATTATTAATAAATTATGATAGTGCTTCAATGAATAGAGTTCAGTATCACTATGAGAATAGGTGAAAGATAAGTGAGGTAGAACACAAAGTATGTACGTAAATATAAGTTATATTCCAGCTGGGGTCATCCCTCCATTACTATCTAGCTGTGAGTCCCTTGCTGGCCTCTCAGTTCCAGTGGCTTATGCCTCACAGTCACTTCTGCCTCAGAACTCCTGTGCCTGTTTCTCTTCTGTATACTCCGTATTAGCCTATGGAGGGAAATCATCCTTGTTGCTTGAATATTAGACTTTGTAGCAGAATATACAAGTTTGAGTATGACAGAATTTTTATGTGACAGCAATAGAAATATTTTAGAATGTCTTTCTTAACTATCCATCCCATCTCACTTTCCATATCAAGCACATTATGTCATTATCTTGTTTAGTGTTTTATTTTCTAAATATTTGTCTTAGAAATATTTATTCTGTTGACTTCGTATTTTTTGTCTTTCCCTCCCACCAAAATGTAAAATTCATAAGAGCTTTGTTACCTAATATCTACATTACTCAGATCAATGTCTTTGCCATAGCATTCAATAAATATTTGTTGAATAAAAGAGGGAGAAATCTCCGTTCTTCAAAGTCCTTCTGCCACAAGGCCAATTATACTAACATTTCACCTGGGGTTTGCTCTGTTATTTGACATTCTTCTCTCCCCCTTTGCCACTACCCTCTTTAGGAATTCTGCTCCCCCTTTTTTAGCTTATGTCTTCAGAGCAAATACATCTTGCCCCATGATTTCAATGAATCATCTTCCATCCCTAAGCAATTGTCGAAATGTTTTTCCTTAAAGAAAGTTCTGGGGGTGCCTGGCTGGCTCAGTCAGTAGAGCGTGTAACTTGATCTCAGGGTCATAGTTCGAGCCCCATGGGTGGCTTGTAGTTTACTTAAAATAAAAAATTAAGTCTCTTATGATGATTCACAGACCTGTACCCCTGGGCAAATAATAATAATAAAAATAAATTAAAAAAAACATAAAAAATATAAATAAATTAAAAAAATTAAAAATGAAAAAAAAGAGATAGTTCTGTACTAAAAGAAATTCTGTCCCTAGCAGTTGAAGACATATTCATTTATTTTGCCTCACATGAAGTTAATTGGTAAATAATGAAAGTTATATTTCAAACCATTTGAGAAATCATCCATTATACATAATAATTAAGATAAATTCAAAATCAATTAATAACAGTAGAATTATTAATTATTAAGAAGAAACATATAAATACCTCAAACTATCAAGTTTCAAATGGATTGAAAAGTTGAAGGTATAAATCTCATAAACAATTAGATGGCTATAGATAAGTAATTATATATCTAATCTTATGGTGGCAAAATATTTCATTACCACCTAAAATACATGAAAAAAACTGTGAATTAAAATGATTGACAATAAATTATCTTTTTTTTGCCAATCAAGATTTTAATGAGTAAAAACAAAATAATTTTATTTAGTGTTTATGATTGAGGATTACCTTCCACCAGTATCTCAGCTAGACAAAATTCCCCTGCTGATGAGGTGACTAAAACCTGCATATTTACATAGATTGAATACTTGGTGGTCGTGTCTCTATCAAGTTGGCATTTAAAAATTTCCAGTGTGCCAACATTCTCATATAAGGAATACTAAGCACTGTATCAGTGGTAACTTCTGGTTTTCAAAAATAACTCCCTTATCCTCACTGAGTAATAGTGGCTCAGTTTCATCTGAGGACTTGGAATTATTCACTACAAAGATTCCATACTTTGCTTTCTTGAACCTGCATGGAGAGCTTTTTAATCTTGTAAAGATTGTAATTTCATTTATATATATGGATCTTTAATCCAAGACTAAATTTTTGTAGTAAAATCTTCAGTAGAGTTAAATGTATTCAAAGCAGTAATCAAGGCAGAGTGTGTTTAAATGCTATAAATGAAGGATAAACAGTGAAGTCCTTTTTTTTTGAGATATAACTGACATATAAAATTATATTAGTTTTAGGTATACTACAAAATATTTGATATTTATGTATACTGTGAAATGATCACCTCAGTAAGTCTAGTTAACATCTGTCCCCAAAAATAGTTACACATTTTTCTTCTTCTTTTTTTTAAAAGATTTTATTTACTTATTTGACAGAAGGAGACACAGCGAGAGAGGGAACCCAAGAAGGGGGAGTGGGAGAGGGAGAAGCAGGCTTCCCACAGAGCAGGGAGCCCGATACGGGGCTCGATCCCAGGACCCTGTGATCATGACCTGAGCCGAAGGCAGATGCTTAACAACTGAGCCACCCAGGTGCCCCTACATTTTTCTTCTTATGATGAGGGCTTTTCAGATCTATTTCCTCAGTGGCTTTCAAAAATGCACTACAGTATTATTAGTTATAGTCATCATGATGTCTCCATGACTTAGTTATTTTATAACTAGAAGCTTGTACCTTTTGACACCCTTCACCCATTTTGCCTACCTCCCACTATCTGCTTCTGGCAACCACCTATCTGTTCTCTGTATCTGTGAGCTTGGTTGTGGTTTTTTGTTGTTGTTGAAATCTTTAAGTAGAGGAAAGATTAAATATATCTGAGTAGACCGGGGCAAATATGGACAAAGTAAATTCTGAACTGGGCCTGATGAGTACTAAAATTTCACAGCAGAAATATTCTTGCTCTTTTTTAAAAAAAGAAGTGCAAATTACAACTTCATAATGTTCTTTCAACACATGCCAATTTACATAGCTAAAGCACTGTTCTTTCACATACATTTTTAAGTCTCAAAATCTTAGGAAGACAGGACACATACATCAAACAAGTATGTAATAGAAATGATAATTTCTAGGTAACCAGGATTTGATTAACCAGTCTCATATTTCCATAGTAGATATTTTGTGCTATTTTAAGAAAAGAACATTCTTTAGAGTTTTTAGCTTCAAATTATCAAAATAACATTAATTTTTATCATAGCTATTCACCATGGCTGTAAAGTAAAAAATGTATGGACATCAATCATATCAAACTCAAGGGTAAAGTTCCTAATTTTTTAAAGTCCCCAAAAGTCATGTGAATGTTTCCTCCAAAACCTATGCCTGAGAAAGGTCAGCCCTGCTCTAAAAGTAGAAACAGTAAAGTCATGAGTAGGTTCAGAACTTTTCAACCTCTATTTTCTCATGATTGTGGAAATGCTGAGGTTTTAGGATAAACTTCTGCTAATACGGTGAAGGCTTCTTTAGGTCAGTAGGTAAGAGTCAATATTAAGAAGTCAAGTCACATAATGTATTTCTTAATCGTGACAAAACCTCAAGAATTCTGAAACACATTTTTGTGGATTTGTAACCATTTTACTTTAATGTGAATGTCAAATTTGTAAATAAGGTTAGCTAAAAGGATAGAGTTTTTAACAAGATGGAAAGTGTTTAAAGTAATTTTAAATAATAAAGTACAGATTAAACTGTTTAAGCCAATGTAAAATATTTGCATGTTCCTTAGAATGTTTTAAATTATAAACCTTCTAACTGTGAGAAACATCTTGAACTGTGAGACATAGATTGCAACATGTAAAAAATAATGGGTAACAATTTGGATTAACAAAGAGACTATTATACCTGCCTCTACGTTAAAAATTTCAAGTCCCTTAGTAGTTATTGATTGCAGTTAGCTCAATTGTCGGAAAATACATGACGTGTACATTTCAAATTTCTCAAAATTATTCTTTCCTTATCTTTTACCAATGCCTCTAAATATGTAAGATAAAAATGCATATTTCTTATTGTAATAAGATTCTGACTCCATTTTTAATGTTTCACCGCTGATAGCTTTCACACCATACCAGTCCTCCTCCTCTTTCTACTGCACATCTGGGCAAGTTGAGAAGAAAGCCCAGGGGCTTCCACATTTGGCGCCAGCACTGTTTGAATACTATCAGCCCTCTCCAAACGCACTGGAACCCTCGCCCTAGCTCCACCCTGTAATCACAGTAAAACTCCAGATAATCTCCTTTTTCTGATCACCTAAGCCATTTTGGATCTGCCTGGAAGTCTCCCTGCTCTTCCCAGAAAGCGTCAGTATGTGAGCAATGAACCTTCTTAGAACCCCTGGGCGTGTGTTACTGGTCTCAATATCCAAAGCAAATTTTTTGTTGGTGGTACATCCTGTGCCTATGGGGGTAGCTGCAACACTTATTTATGAATAAAAGCTTTTTAAAAATCTATACATATTCTTTTTTTTTAAAGATTTTATTTATTTATATGACAGAGAGAGATTACAAGTAGGCAGAGAGAGAGGAGGAAGCAGGTTCCCTGCTGAGCAGAGAGCCCGATGCGGGCCTCGATCCCAGGACCCTGAGATCATGACCTGAGCCGAAGGCAGAGGCTTTAACCCACTGAGCCACCCAGGCACCCAAATCTATACATATTCTTAATTTAATTAATCTCTGACTTATTTTGCTGTATTTATATTAACCATTCATACATACAAAATGGTCACTTAGTTTTAAAATAAAGAGTAGCTTTTGGTTAATAAAGAAGAGTTTTTAATTAAAAGGACATAATTCTAAAAGTCAGATTACATTATAATATTAAAAAATAATAAAAAGTAATTTAGAGAGGATTATACACAACTACAAAGCATGTGGACTTTGTAATGATTTCATGAAACATAGAAGTTTAAAAGACCAGTTGAGAGAAAACAAGTGGTCTGGAATTAAAGTGATATAAATTCATAAGATCAAACGATGAACTGAGAAAATTCTTCCAGGAGCCCTTCCTTTATTTTATTTTATTTTGTTTTGTTTTTTTCTCAAGTTTTTATTTAAATTCCAGTTAGTTAACATACAGTGTAATATCAGTTTCAGGTATAGACTTTACAGTGATCATCATTAATCCCCATCACCCATTTAACCCATCCTTCTGCCCATCTCCCCTCCGGCAACCCTAAGTTTGTTCTCTGTATTTAAGAGTCTGTTTTTGGTTTGTCTGCCAAGAGTCACCTTTAAAATACCTGCTAGCTAAAATGACTGAATTAATCTCTAAGATATCCTTAGTTACACAGTTTACAGTTCTAGTTGAAAAATTGCTCTGAATTTGGTCACTTGCCTTCAGTTTCCCCTCGAGATGCTATATACTGACATTTACATATAAATCCTAGATAGGTACTGACAATATGTAGATGAAGAAAATATTATTCTGGACCTCTATGAAGACTATGCATCTTTCTCCTGGTAATGGTTGGCAAGTCCTTTTGCATAATTGTGTGTACCAGCAGGAACAGCAGCACACAAATGCATATTGAAGTTTGATTAGAGTTGTTTTAAAACCCTGGAGGCTGGGTCAGAGGCCCCAGATTCCCAGGTATAGTGGTAGTACTTACTGTCTTCCCTTAATTATTTTTTTTTTAATTTTATTTATTTATTTGAGAGAGAGAGAGTGAGAGAGCATGAGAGGGGAGAAGATCAGAGGGAGAAGCAGACTCCGCATGGAGCTGGGAGTCCGATGTGGGATTCGATCCGGGGACTCCACGATCATGACCTGAGCTGAAGGCAGTCGCTTAACCAACTGAGCCACCCATGCGCCCTGTCTTCCCTTAATTCTTTTTCCTCTTCCCCACCATTCCATAAACTAGAGTGGTATTACCTTGTACACCCGTGTGCACATGAATGCCCTGGGAATTTTGTTAAAATGTAGAAACTAATTTAGTAAGTCAGGCATGGGGCCTGCAATTCTATATTTCTAACACGGCCCCAGGTTATGCTGATGCTGCTGGTGTAATGGCAAAAGCATTCTTAGAATGAAAACTCTCCTTTCAAATGAAAGTTTACAAGAAACAATACATAAACTAGAAAAGTGGCGATAGTTGTTTCTCAGGCAGTTCAAATCTCTATGGATTGGCAGAAATGTTTCCTTTTATATACATCCTCCATTTTTATGTTGCTGATTCAAAATACACATCTTTATCCAGACATCTTCTCTGAGAAGCTGACTCATATCTAACATCCTGAACTTTAAGAGATTCAAAATGAAGTTCTTGATTCTTCATATCTTCTAAGTTGTTCCCAGATTCCACTAACTTTTTTTTTTCTTTTTTTTTGAATCTCAGTACTGGTACCATAAATCCTGTTTCTCCCAATTCAAAATCCTTAAAAGATGCTGATTTCTTCCTTTACCTTTTTTCATTACTTTCAACTTATCTCCAAATTCTTGCTTATTCTCCCTTCATACATCTCTTCTTTCCATTTCTATTGCTTCATTTTCATCACACCATTGTTCTTCCCTGTGCCAATTGCTGTGTTAACCTATCCCATCTCTCTGTTTCCACTCTTGCCTCCTGTAACACATTCTCTACACGATGGCAAAAGTAGTCATCGATAAAGGCTTCCCCTAGCTCTCAAAATACAACCCAAATCATTACTTTAACCTGCAAGTTATTTCATGACCTGTTCCATGCCTATCTTTACATTGTCTAGTATAAATCCTTCTCAGTTTACTACATCAAGAAGTATAAGTTTTCAGCTCCTCAAACATGCCAAATATGCAAAATGGTTCACCATCCCATAGTGCATGGCTTAAACTTTATGCTCACTCTATAAAATACAACTGAGGAACATCATGTTCCTCCAGCCAGATGTATCATCTTCTATGGCAGTGGCCATACAATATACTTGGACAGGCATTACTTTGGAAATTGGTAAGAATGTGTGAAGGGTGGAGAAGTTCATTAGGCCTCTGTATACATCTCCTTTACTTGGACCTTTAGTTATAGCTGAAGTTGAAAAGTGTTTTCCAATCATGTTGTAACCAACTACAATCTGCTTCAAGATTACTTAAGGTACATGTTAAAGCATGTTAAAACACACTTTCTCGAGGCAGATATCCACAGAAATTCTTATTTAGTAGGTTTGGTTGTGGCCCTGGAAGCTGCATTTAACGTCTTCAAGGAGCTCAGGGGCACTAATGTGGTAAGACCACTAATTAAAAGGAAATAATCTTTCCAGGTATAATCTTGGCTTGAGATTGTAACTCAATTGCACAGAAGTTGAAAGAGCCTTCATCACAACAAAGCCAGTGAAAGTGGCACTTACTATACTTCAGGTCATCTGGGACAGATAATACAGATGTGTCTTCTGCTAGTTTTAATGTATGAATAAATTCTATAGAAATGTTCAGAATCCAGAAAACCCAGAGTGAATATTTGTTTGTAATTGTGGGTTTTGATACAACATGTTTTCCCCCTTGGCTAAAGGAATGAAAGGCAGGAATAATCTCTCAACCTTCCATAGAAACCAGAGATTTGGAGAATCATAAAGTTCCTAATCTGAAAAGGAACAGTGAAATCATAATGAGGGGGCACTTATTGTGTGTTTACACATTAACTTATTTATTTCTCTATCATCTGCTTGACAGAGTCACTATAATTATACCTACTTTATAGATGAAAAAACTGCCACACAAAAAGGTTGAGACAACTTTCCAAATCTATATGGTGATGATTGGTGGATGTTGAGAATTAGGAGTTCAAACTTTGAACCACTACAATTTTTTTGTTGGCTCTTCTATTATCTCAGGGGTCAATTTATCACATGCAGGACACTGTCGAGACTGCCCTGCTATTAAAAAAGTCAATTTTATCAGCATATACTCTGCAAACACCTTAACAGGACACTTTCCACCCACAGATCAGATGCCTTCTCTAGAAGAGATGAATTGTCGATTTGAAATGACATTAATGTTTTTAATTTGTTTTGCAAGTCTCATTGATCTGTGAAATAGAGGACTTAAAAAATGTCAAAAATCTGACTCCATTAGACTTCAAACTGAGGGAGGTTTTGGTTTTAATATGGTGGTCTGCAGTCACAAAATCCACATTAAGGGAAACTAGGAGACTTGCCAAAGGTGAAAGCTGATAGGTGGATTAATTAGGAATTTAGTTAAATATGAACAGATTTTGAAGAGAGATTAACTGTGGGGAAGAAGGTGAAAATTAGGGTTAAAAATTACATATACCAGAGCAAATGCCGGAGATAGAAGTGCTTAAAAAGGTAAGTAGGATTCTGAAAAGAGGAAGTGGGAGGCCAGATATGGAATAAGCAGTGGAAACGGTGAGGTGTGAAGAAGTATAGGTATGTTTTTAAAAAGTGAGTATTTGGAACAATGGATTCTGGAATTTGCTCATGTTCTTTGGCTCTCCCACCAAGCTTGGGTGGGGAATTAAAGACATAGCCTCCTATTAAAAACCATAGACTTTTAGTCCACTCTTCCTACAAAACTGAAGTTAGATTACTCAAGATTATTTAATATAAATTAGATGGTAAAAATCACAAAACATATATAGGATATACATCTAATGTTACGTCCATAGTGTTCTTTTAATATCCACAAGTTCTTCAAAATAACTACGTTATTCCTAAGGTCACTTTCCATGAAAAGCCTACTATAGTTGGGAATTACAAAGATTTGAACAATGACATAGAAAGACTAATTTTCTGAGCTCTAAGTTTTTGAGAACACTGTCAACTGAATTTAATTGGCATAATTATCTCTTCACAAATAGATTTAAATTGTTTATTTGGATCTGGTTAAAAATGATTAAGGGAAAAGTAGAAGAGCAATTAATTTCACGAGTCCAGATTTTAACCTTTTTGAAATTGCATGGAGGTTGTTTAAGGATTATACTTCTAAACTGATAAATTACCACAAACTAGAATTTAAGTCAGAGACTAAAATTCATTATCCTAAATTTTTATCTGACATTAGTCTAAATTATCTTACATGAAAGATCATTAAAATGCTTTTCTCTTTTTGTTTGTTTGTTTTTTTTAAATTAACATATAATGTATTATTTGCCCCAGGGGTACAGGTCTGTGAATCATCAGGCTTACGTATGAAATGCTTTTCTTAAATTTAAGTTCAGCCACAGAGATTTTGAGAGTAATATTTCTTTTTTTTTTTTTTAAGATTTATTTATTTATTTATTTATTTGAGAGAGAGGGAGAGCATGTGCACCCAAGTAGGGTGGGGAGGAGCAGATGGAGAGGGACAAGTAGACTCCAAGTTGAGTGGGGAGTCCCACTTGGGGCTCAATCCCCGGCTTCTAAAATATCATGACCTGAACCAGAGTCAGACACTTAACTGACTGAGTCATCAAGGCACCCCGAGAGTCATATTTTTGATGATGATAACAATGATGATAATGGCATCTGAGGGAATGAATAAAAATGAAGATGAAACAAGTGACTATTAGACTTCTATATTTTTGCAAAAGAAAATTTTGCCAAATTCACTCCAAAATTGAATTCCTTAATGGATAAATCTAATACCTACTTTATTCTCAGTACTTTTTATTTTTTTTTTTAAGATTTCATTTATTTATGAGAGAATGAGTGGGGAGGGAGGGGGCAAAGGGAGAGGAACAAGCAATTCCTGCTGAGCAGGGAGCCCAATTCGGGGCTCAATTCCAGGACTCTGGGATCATGACCTGAGCTGAAATCAGATGCTTAACTGACTGAGCCACCCAGGTGCCCCTATTCTCAAGTACTTGAATGAAACTTTGACTTCAATAGTGGTGAAAGCAGAGGACTATATCAGATCTCTGTGTTGAATGACTCACATATTTCTAATGTTCTTTACCCCAGCACCCAGTACAATGGCAGCAGTTACTTCTTATTTGTTTGTTGTTGTTGTTGTGCTTTTGAAAAAAAACAATTTATTTATTTATTTTAAAAGAAGGTCTTGCCTTATTTATTTATTTTTTATTTGACAGAGAGAGAGAAAGAGAGAGAGATCACAAGTAGGCTGAGAGGCAGGCAGAGAGAGAGGAGGAAGCAGGCTCCTTGCCAAGCAGGGAGCCCAATGCAGGGCTCGATCCCAGGACCCTGAGATCATGACCTGAGCCGAAGGCAGAGGCTTTAACTCACTGAGCCACCCAAGTACCTGAAGAAAACAATTTATAAAGCAATCATATGTTGCAGTACCTGGCTGGTGCATTCATTCAGAAGCACATGGGAACTTATAAGGATGTAATTTCAGTAGAAGGGAATTATTCAATAGGGAAGATTTGAAATACAAGAAGCAATGCCGAACATTTGCATTTTCTAAAAAATATTTTGCTTATTTATTTATTTATTCGTTTGGAGGGGGGAAGGGTAGAGGGAGAGAGAGAATCTCAAGCAGACTTCATGCAGAGCCTGGAGTCTGACATGGAGCTCTGTCTCACAATCCTGAGATCATGACCTGAGCTGAAATCAAGAGTCAGATGTTTAATGGATTGAGCCACCCAGGTGCCCCTGAACATTTGCATTATGAAGATAAATCTTTTAAAAAGTCATTTGTACTATAGAAACTGATAATAATAATAACATGTAATTTTGAGAATTAGGAAAAACTGTTATCGATACCATTATTGTGAGGTTTGAATAATACAGGGTTTGCAAAAGTTTGTATTTTTATCTAACAATATTTAGTAAGGGTTGCAGCTCTACAATCAGATTCCTTTCAGGATAAGTAAATTTGTTCCCATATGTTTTATTTTTAGCTTGTCTTATAATTTATTTTCAACTTTATTTTTGGTAATGTATTCTGTCTCTTTTTTGGTTTTCTCTGTGAGATATTTTAGTCCTGGATTTGAACCAATAGTTTAAGGACATAAATCTTGATTTCTTATGTTTAGGTGCATTCAAAATTACTGAAAATCATAATCAAATTATGTTTTACATCATGTTAAAAATTGAAAAATTCGCAAGATAATCCAAAATTTAATCACTTGTAAGAGGGTTTTAAAAACTGGTGATTTGGGGGACAAATCCTGCCAGAAAATATTAGCTATTTTTGTTCTAACTTTGTATTTGAACACTTTTAAATGGGTTTTAGACATAAAACTATCCATTTCATGGCATTTCATACATTTATGTTACCTGCCTAATACTTAGATGTATTTTAGTTCTTGATTAGTGACTTATAAGATGACAAGTATCTGCAATATATGTATTCCAGTTTAAAAAATGCTGGAAAGTCCATAAACTTGCTTTCACTTTCCTAAGAAAGTCTAGCATGTAAAATTAATGCCAAGATTTATTTAAAGCATATATTTGCCAATTGTTGATGTGAAATCATGAGCCAATTACTTAATAGCTCTGAGTCTGCTTACCATCTGTAAAATAAGTATAATAATAATTACCCGGTCCCTTTCAACCAGCATGCTGTGTAGATTTCTAACTACCACATTCCTCCCCACCCCCCAAATAAAACATAGCTGTCTATTATGTAAGGAGCTTAGAAGTGCTCACTGCTAGCAACAGGTAACAAGCTGTACAAACCTGTTGTACAGAACTCTTCCTAAATTCATCAGAAAAGTGAGGTCACAGGGCAAACTGTTAGATCACAGTTGGAGAGACAGACAGGCAAGTGTGGACGATCACAATTGACCAGAGCAGGAAGCTCTGTGGGAACCAGTGCCGGGATAGGAAAACCAGAACTGGAATTGATGAATTGCTGGAGACAATTGTGAGAGTTAAAATCTCCTGGGGACCCAGTTACAGGGAGACCCTACACTTTTATGAGTTTTACCTCCACGAGCTTTACCAGATACTTAGAGTGTACATCAGAGAAAAATGTCCTCATACTTCTGGTAAGCAGAGAAGAAAAGGAACCATTTTTAAACACCCCAGATCACTCTGTTCTTCTCAACACAGCCTACCCTGGGGAGAAAACGATATTACAGAACCTAACCTGCTGGGGTAGAGCATCCCAGGATAATAACTAAAGGTTATATGGGCACTATAAGGGGGATTGTTATATCAGAAAGTTTTAAATAAACATATCTTTAAAAATTGAAACACAGGTCCTCTCTCCATATGGACCATCTGAGATACTAGTTCATATTCATATCCAGATACTCTTATTTTCTGCCTTCTAAAACTGAGTAATATCATGGAGATTCTAGGTAACATATTTTTTCTTTAAAAATTTAATAGATATTTTAATAATCACCTTCATCTCCAATGTAACATATCCTGAAACTAAAATGATCTTTTCTAATCAGTTTCCACACTGATGTTAATAAGGCAGTTAGTGCCCCAATATGATAGACCTGAAAACTTTTCATCATCCTTAACCTATTCTGTTTTTACAAACAAAGTTTCATAAATATTTTTCAGAATTTCTCTTTTATTTTCATTACCACTGATCATCCCCAAAGTTATTACCATGTATGGTTGTCTCAGACATTTTTCAGAACTTTTTGTTTCTACAGACATGCCTCATTTTATTGTACTTCACAGATACTGCATTTTTAAAAATTGAAGCTTTGTGGCAACCCTGCCCCAAGCAAGTCCATTGGCGCCATTTTCCCAACATTTGCTTACTTTGTATCTGTATCAAATTTTGGTAATTCTCACAGTATTTCAAATCTTATTGTTATTATGATATTTATTATGGTGATCTGTGGTCAGTGATTATGACTCATTGAAAGCTCAGATGATGGTTGGCATTTTCAGGAATAAGTAGTTTTTAATTAAAGTATGCCCATGTTTTTTTAGATATGCTATTGCACACTTGGTAGACTACAGTATAGTGTAAATGTAACTTTTAAATGTACTGAGAAACCAAAAGTGACTTTGATTTGGGATGCCTGGGGGCCTTTGTTGGTTGAGTGTCTGCCTTCAGCCTAGGTCATGATCAGAGATCTTGGGATGGAGCCCCAGGTGTCAGGCACCTTGCTCAGCGGGGAGTCTGCTTCTCCCTCTGCCTCTGTCCCTCCCTATACTTATGCTCTCTCTCAAATAAATAAATAAAATCTTTACCACAAAAAAATGACTTTGATTCACTTTGTTATGATATTTTCTTTATTGTGGTGGTCTGGAACCAACCCAACCTACAATATCTCCGAGGTATGCTTGTATATATTAATTCTGTTCAGATTTGGTGTGTCTTGATTGATGTATTAAAGCTTACTTGATATCAATGATCACTAAAAGAATAGAGCATCCCAGACTGAGG
The DNA here is from genome assembly GCA_002007465.1 of Ailurus styani. Classification (NCBI taxonomy): domain Eukaryota; kingdom Metazoa; phylum Chordata; class Mammalia; order Carnivora; family Ailuridae; genus Ailurus; species Ailurus styani. The sequence goes on along the minus strand of LNAC01000067.1, from coordinate 106,557 downwards.
GGTGTTCTGGGTTGGGATGGAGGTGGGCATGTGGAACCCAACTCCAAAGATGAGTCCCTGAGGAGCAGCTGGTCTGCCCAGTCCTAAAGTCCAGAGGAACCTGATGCTCAACTTGAGTTCCCCAAATGGCCACTATTACAACTTCAAATTTGGTGCATAGGGAACACTGGAAACAAATCCAATTTCTTAGGAACTAAGCTAGTCGTGGAAATGGTTTTTAAATATGTGTCCATATACAGCAAAAAACCAACCAAGGCATTGGTGATATGAAAAAAAAAATCATTCTTGAGGGAGAAAATTGTCAACATGGTTCCTTAATCAAGTATACTTTTTGTGAATGTATTTTCAAAGATTCTTGACAAAATATAGTTCCCTTTGCAACTAGGAAGGAACATAGCTAAATATCGTCACCGTTGAATAAGAAAAACAAGTGTAAGAGTAAAGACCACTAAAAGAAATTTGCAAAAGGAAATTCTACTTCAAATTCTTTTTTTTTAAAGATTTTTATTTATTCATTTGACACAGAGAGAAAGATTACAAGTAGGCAGAGAGGCAGGCAGAGAGAGAGGAGGAAGCAGGCTCCCTGCTGAGCAGAGAGCCCGATGTGGGCCTCGATCCCAGGACCCTGGGATCATGACCTGAGCCGAAGGCAGCGGCTTTAACCCACTGAGCCACCCAGGCGCCTTCTACTTCAAATTCTAATGTGGAGGTTTCTATTCTCAGCTGGAGTTCCTTTGGGAAGAATTTAATTATTATAGTGACAGAGACCAAGTCTTTGCTTAGATAAATAAATAAAAAAGAAAAGCAAGTCTATCAGAAACAGAAGATTTCTTTGTACTACAAGTTATAATAATACTTTGGCTTTATACATCTCATCATCTATTAAGATGAAAATATAGTAATTAATTTTGGTTTGATTGTGTGCAATCAAAATCAAAATTGTCAGTCAACAATTAAGACATGACATTTGGGACACCTACTGTATATTTTGTGCTATGCTATATATTTATAGGACTGTAATTTGTTTTGAAAATTAATTTCTGTAACGTTTTCAGTCTTTTTATATGGTACTACAAGCTGATTAAAAAATCAGCTTCAACAAATGCTAGGAATAGGAATCCTTTAGCATTGAGAAGAGGTATATTAAAAGCAAGAGATAGCAAGTGACAGAAGAAAAAACATTGTAATTACGTATCAAAGAAACTGTAGCTGAAATTCTAGGTTCTACTTATTAAGAGTGTTTCTCTGGGTTGCATACTTAAAATCCCCTATGAGCCTCAAATTGCATGCCTACAAACTGGGACAAATACGATCTATAACGCTTATTTATGGGTTGTTAAAATAAGCAGTAATATTTTATTTAGTGGTTGTTTTTTTTTTAGAATTTCCAAAAATATCTAAGGCATTTTGGCTTAAGAAACCATCTAAAAAACCGAATGTGGTGGAGTCTATGTAAATAGCTTTCCCTCTTCTCTAGAGATCAAAGTGGGTTTTTTTTTCAGAAAATCGCATAAAAATTTGCAATCCCTGTCATAAAAATAAGCTTCACTCTGCACTGAAAGTGTATTGATAAGACAAACTGTTTTTCCCATCAGTTCTGCTGCTTTTCTCATGTTAGACTTAGAGAGCCAGCTCACAACTGGACACCCCCAAGGACGTCTCAAACCTAACATGTCCAAAACTGGAAGCATTTGCTCCTTCCACGTGCTTCTCATAGTGAAATTAAACAACAGTAAATACTCAGGTAATGACACCTTCAACTTCATTTGGAGTCCAAATTTGGTACCCATCTTTAGGTTTATTCTTTCTCATACCACCTCCTCAGACAAACAATCATCAAATCCTGATGCTTTTAAAACTTTCATCAGCTAAGTATTTCTCAAGCAATATTCTCTTGATCTCATTGCCTCTCTAACTCAGACCCTTTGAGAGTTCAAAATAGCCTTGTAACAGCTGTTGCTGTTTCTACTTATTTAGCTTCTTTTAGCTATTCGATGTCTCTACTTCCAAACTGTATTTTATATTACTTTCCAGAATGGAATATTTAATAATAATGCATTGCTCTCCTACTTTAAAATTATTTTTTTAATTTTTTTTATTTTTAAAGATTTTATTTATATGTCAGAGAGTGAGAGTATAAGCAGAGGAACAACAGGCAGAGTGATAATCAGGCTCCCACTGAGCAAGGATCCCCATACAGGCCTTGATCCCAGGACCCTGGGATGGTGACCTGAGCCAAAGGCAGATGCCCAATGGACTGAGCCATGCATGTGTCCCAAGATTTTTTATTTTTAAGTAATCTCTACAGCCAGTGTGGGGCTCAAATTTATAACCCTGATATCAAAAGTCCCATGCTCTACTGACTGAACCAGCCAGGCATCCCTCCTACTTAAAAATTCTTGATAACTACTGATGTCTTATTGGACTTGATGTTAGCATGCCACATAAGACCATCATAATTTCACTTGGTCTTGTGAATGAGCCCCAATTCCCACCATTTCTACTCATTGTTTCCTCTCAAGTAAAGCAGAGATACTTCAGTGCCCAGTAACTATCATCCACTTTCTACCTTCACGACTGTTAAAGCTGTTCTCTCTGTAAACTTCTCTGCTAGTTTCCAGTGGCTTCTGCAAAAAATTACCACAAAGATTGTGGCATAAAATCACATACAAGTATCTCCTATAGTTCCCACTGTCAAAAGTCCAAAACTCGTTTCACTGGGTTGAAATCAAAGTGTCAGCAATGTCCAGCTCCCTCAGAATCTCTAGGGGAAGAATCCATTCCTTGCTTCTTCCAGCTTCTGGTGATTGCCAGCATTCCTTGGCTTGTGGCTACATCACTCCAGTTTCCATCTCTGTGGTTACATTGTCTTCTCTTTTGTGTCAAGTACTTCTCTGTCTCCTTCTTTCAAGAATGCTTGTGGTCCCACTTAGGGCCCACTCCAATAACCTAGGATAATCTTCTCATCTCAAGATTCTTAGTTACATTTGCAAATCCTTTTTTTTCCTATATAACTTAACATTTATGAGGATTCCAGATTAATTAGAACCTGATATCTTAAGAGGCCATTATTCTGCCTATTATACCTGCCTTGTAGAATTTGCTAGGTTTCTCTTATCTAGGGACCCAAGGCACTCTGTGCTTACCTCAATTTATACTTGATATATATAAATATTAAATCTTCCTCACTAAAATGAAAACTTTTCAAGGGCAAGGATAGATGATTTTATTCATTTTCCTTTCTTACTGTTAATGCCTTAGCATGATTCCTGGCCCACAATAGGCACTCAATGTGTAGTTCTTGATCTTTTGAAATGAAGGAAGCTGTGCTTTTTTTTATTTTTCAAAGTAGATGATTTACCCAGTGGAATGAACAAGAAAGGTAGTATATGCTTATCACTGTCCAAAGCACTCAAAGCCAGTGCGGCTTGCTTCCTGACCCTGTCTAATGAAATAGTGCAAATAAAAATACTTCGCTTTTTTTTTTTTAAAGATTTTATTTATTTATTTGACACAGAGAGAGAGATCACAAGTAGGCAGAGAGGCAGGCAGAGAGACAGGGAGAGGAGGAAGTAGGCTCCCTGCTGAGCAGAGAGCCCGATGCGGGCCTCGATCCCAGGACACTGAGATCATGACCTGAGCCGAAAGCAGAGGCTTTAACCCACTGAGCCACCCAGGCGCCCTACTTCGCTTTTTTTTTTTTAAGATTTTATTTATTTATCTGACAGAGAGAGATTACAAGTAGGCAGAGAGGTAAGCAGAGAGAGAGGAGGAAGCAGACTCCCTGCTGAGCAGAGAGCCTGATGTGGGGCTCAATCCCAGGACCCTGAGATCATGACTTGAGCTGAAGGCAGAGGATTAACCCACTGAGCCACCCAGGTGCCCCAATACTTCGCTTTTCAAATACTGCCTTATTAATTCATTTTCTTAGGATAAAAATTCCAAGACAAAACTGGCTAATGAGGTTATATGGAGAATATTGACTCAGAATTACATAGAACACATTAAACAGTAGTTATATCCACACCTGCTTATCTAGTAATGTGAAATGTGATCTAATCACCACCATCAATTCTTGCATCCATAAATAAAATAAAGACACATTTTGTTCAGAACAAGCACCAAGTGGAGATTTAGGGCACATGACAGATACATGCTACAATGATCCCCAGTGGATCCCATCTCACGTAAGTGCAAGCAGGGCCTACGATTTGCTTCTAACTACTGGAATATGGGAAAGATGATGGAATATCCGTCCTGTAATTATGTTACAAGATATAAACACAAGATCAATATCTACCATCTATCTATCTTAAGGGTGTATGGACAAAGCCAGGTGACAAAGAATCAAGAGGGGCATCTAAGAACTGAGAGGCCCTGGCTGACAACCACCACCACTACCAGCACTACCATCAAACAGAGGATTCAGAGTTCTCTAGCCACAGGGAGACTGGAAGTAGCTCTTTCACCAGTAGGTCTTCAGAGGAGATCACAACCCGAGCTGTACCCGGATGGCAGGATCTCTGGTGAGATCCTAAATCAGAAAATCCAGTTGAACAGTGGTGCCTGGATCCAATCTATTAAAGTTCTGAGATAATAAATATGTGTTGTTTTAAGTCATCAGTTTGTGGTAATTTGTTATGCTGCCATAGCAAACTAATGTAAGACATAGCTTTCTTTGTAATACAGAATCAGTAGAAATGTAAGGAAATCATGGCAGAATCTTACAGTAGTAAAAACCGTAGAAGAAAATACTTGGTATAAAGCAAAACTGAAAAAAAATTACATTTATTTCAAAGGAGAAAGAAAATAGAAGGATATCTTAAAAATTAACCATGGTGGAGTGGCTGGGTGGCTCAGTGGGTTAAAGCCTCTGCCTTCGGCTCAGGTCATGATCTCAGGGTCATGTGGTGTGTTACAGTGGGAAGACTGCAGGTTTTAGGCCAACCTCCTTCACTGTTGACTCTTTGCATAACCCTGAACAAATGACATTTCGAAATATGCTACTAGAGAAAATAAAATTAATTCTGGGAAATTGCATTAGAGTTCTCCACAGAAATAGAACCACTAGGACCTGATATCCCTTTATCTATCTATCAAGAAATATGTATACATACACAAAATATATACATTATATTTATGTATACAAATACATATAGCATATAATTATACATTATATAAGTAATGTTTAATGTATATTATATATAAAATATATAATGTATAGTTATATAAAATAATATATAATATATAAAGAAATGTATATAGATATACAAAAAATATACAAATAATATAGACATTATAAGGAATTGGCTTATGTGATTATGGAGGCTGAGAAGTCCTAGGATCTATAGTCAGTGAGCTGGATATCCAGGAGAATTAGTCCAAGTTCCAGTCCAAGCCCAAAGGCCCAAGAACCAGAACCAATGGCATAATTTCGAGTCTGAAGGTGAGCACGTGTGAGACTCAAGAGGAGGCAAACAGCTAATGTTTCATTTATGATTCAGGTTTATGTGAACAGAAGAGAAGTGCACCTATTCCAGGCTAGTCCCCCCACACTTCCCACACATGATTCGTCACGCTCTTTCCCTTTCCACGGCCCCTGGGGCAGGATGTTTGGAAGCCAGGCATTGAAGATGTTGGACGAGAGCTGTTTCACTGATCAGGAACACATATTTAGTATTTTATGTGAGCAGGAAATATACTTTTCTTCTGTTTGAACCATACATATTTTGAGGTCTATTTATAACAGTCTTTCAGAGGAATCATACTTTTTATTCATTCAATTCCACTTAATGGTAGGATTCAGCTTGAATTCTGAAAATTTAATTTTGGAATATTTATTTCTAAAGGGTAATGAAAGGAGTTGAGAAAATATGAGTAACGTATCCTTCTCACATCTGCATCGCTCAGCCTTTTAAACTCCTATTTCTGCAGAATGTGCACTCAGTGAAGTAAACCATGCATTGCTCACTCAAGCTTCCTGTTAGAGCAGCTGCATTACAGAAGACTGTTTTTGAAGACCGTAGTCACTTTTGTTCTACTGACCAGCTTCAAGTGATTAGGAAAGAGCTAAGAGCTAGCTAAAATTTTAGTTTACTTGCAAACTTCTGACAAAAACTGAAGTAGCTTCAAAGAAAATTACCAGTGTCCACAGGAAGACTGACAGACATTTTTAGAGAAGAAAAAGAGGGTGGATAGCTGAGTTGTAATATTGTTAGCTACCATGTTTCAACTATTATAAATGCAGCAGGAAACTAAAGCCTTATGTAACAATAAACACCTCAAGAATAAAGGAGTAAAATAAATACTGAATCATTTACCTTGAAAAGATAATTGCAATTATAAGTATACACGCTGAGAAAAATTAGCAGATGCATTCAATTATTTAGTCTCACACGTGCTTTGAAAACCTTTGCAAATTGGTGAGGTATTCATTATTTTTCTTAAAAAAAAAAGGGCCCATGTAATTTAATCAATTAAAAACGTTACATACTGAATAAAATTTTTCTTTAGACTATGATACTGAAATGAAAGATTATCTTTTAATACTTGTTTTAAAAGTGATTAGAATTATAAAGGCATAACTGTCATAGGTCAATTCTATATATTTTTTTAAAGATTTTATTTATTTATTTGACACAGAGAGAGAGATAGGCAGAGAGGCAGGCAGAGAGACAGGGAGAGGAGGAAGCAGGCTCCCTGCCGAGCAGAGAGCCAGATGCGGGCCTCGATCCCAGGACCCTGAGATCATGACCTGAGCCGAAAGCAGAGGCTTTAACCCACTGAGCCACCCAGGCGCCCAGGTCAATTCTATTAATGATGTCAACTGAGTTTTTAAATTGTTTGGGAATGATGTAAGCCTCTTTACTTTGTTTAATTGAAATTCATGCACACACATATATCTATAGTAAAAATCATGTATTTATTATGTATTGCAGTGTAATTTAGAACAATACTGGTTCATAAAGTTGAAGTTAATTATGATCGGGATCATATATTCAAGTTCTACTTCAGAATGTATCAAACTATCTTTTTCTTTAAATTGAAATTAATGTGTACAGTATTCCAATACAATAGCCTCAAATAAGAAAGCACTCTTAAAATTTGTGAGTGGATGTATATATGTATTTTTTAGATATATACTCAAGGTATAATCTATGAAATAAGCTATAAAGGAGAAGTTAAAGATACAGAACAGGTCAATAGGAGAGAAGATGACATTCATTGCAAATCAAACTTGTAATTTCAAAATCTGATTAATGTGAGTTTCAACCAGGAAGAATACATGAGATAGAGCTGAATAAATTGTTAAAGGGATGATGCAAGCACAATTCCTAGAACTGAGAAGCGGGAATCTCTAGATTGAGAGGGCCAAAGGAGTGACAGTACAATGGGTGAAAACAATGACATGATCCAGAAAAGAAGGTTGTGAAGTTTTAGAACACTGCTGATAGAGAAAAGCATCTGAAAGCTCCTAAAAGCAGCCAAAAATAAAGGAAGAAAGCAAGCAAGAGGAGAGACACATTCACACCAAGAGGAAGGGGGCTGGGGCATGAAAGGGAGGAGAGGAAAAAGAAGAGATAAACCGGGATTAGTTGCAGTTTGTAGACTAGGCTGGTGTTCAGTATCCAGACTGATTTGTTAAATTTTAAGCAAAGACACTTGAGAGGCTATACTCCAAGAACTATAACCATAAATAGGTGTAGACTCTAAAAATAATTTTCCCAGACCAAATAATGTGGGAGTAGTTTTGTTACATAGCAATCTGTTTCACATACATGTTCAGATAAATAGCCAATCCATCAAAAAGGAATCACACATACCAAAAAGAAATCTATGTGGACAAATGTAACGAGCAAACTGCTAGAATATAAATTGATGAACTAAGCAATTAGTAGTTCTAAGATACATATATTATAGCCCCCCCAAAAATAAATAGAAGTTCGTGTATTCTAGCCACTACTAATACAAGTCGAGGTTTTGTAACAGTTGCAATAGCTTCATCATTTGGTTAGGTAAATGTCCAGGTCTGAATAATTTCTTTGCAAGAGATTTGGAGGATTTGCGATTGCAGAGAAATTGCTTCTAATCTCTGGCTGAGAATGCTATCTGTGCTATTTATGTCATGATACATGGCATAGAGTGCTTTTGGAACAGAAGAGAGATAGAGCTAAGCAATCAAATGTTCTTTTTTTCTGTAAATTTTCCCCCTAGATTGCTTACCAACCCCAACATAATGTGGAAACACCTGAACACTCTCAATGTAGTTTACATCTGTTAGCTGTTTGAGAACATGTGCTTTGTGAGATTAGAAGAATACCATTTTATTCTTTAAAAAAAAAAAGCTACTCCTTCATGGAAATTTTCCATATTATCACATAAAAGTATCCAGAAGTAATTCCATTTTAAAAATGTTTGTTTCCTGCTAGAACTTTATTTCTTTCAGTAACATGGTATATTTGAGGTGAAAAAAATACCTCAATTCTGATTAAAAGAATTCATTTGTATCTAGATACTTATTTTGCTATTAATAAATCTACAAATTCACACAACTTGGTCCATAATTCCATGGGACTAACATAACCAATACTTAAAGATCAATTATGAAGTCATTGGATAGGTTTTTTTGGTATATATTTTTCTTTATGTCTTTGAATTTTTTTTTTTAAAGATTTTACTTATTTATTTGACACACAGAGAGAGAGATCACAAGTAGGCAGAGAGGCAGGCAGAGAGACAGGGAGAGGAGGAAGCAGGCTCCCTGCTGAGCGGAGAGCCCGATGCAGGCCTCGATCTCAGGACGCTGAGATCATGACCTGAGCCGAAAGCAGAGGCTTTAACCCACTGAGCCACCCAGGCACCCTGAACTTTTTTTCTTAAGAAGGCTTTTCTCTCCCTACACTTACTTGAAAGATTATCATATATATGTCAATGACCATGTAAACTTTTCTTAGTTTAACTTTCACACTAAGATTTTTAATATTCATAACTTACTTTTCTGCATGGTATAAGGTACACACAGAACTTATTCAATGATTTTTTCTAATAGCATCAACAGAATTTAAAGATAACTTATCAAAAATGTTATATTCATAATGAACTCAGTTTCTATACTCAAAAATCTATTCTATTAATGAGCATATCAATCCCATTCTAATAAAATAGTATTTATTTTTTAGTATTATTTGGTTCAGGAAAGGTATTTTGTCACTCTCTTACCTAAAAATTTCTCCATTACTCTTGCATATTTTCTTTTCCCAAATAAGCTTTCTACATTCAATTGAACCATCTTTGTTGGGATTTTAATTTTCATTGCATTTTACTTTTAGATTAATTTGGTAATTATTACAACCTTGGGTCTTTGTATTTATGTTTGTCCATGTATTCAACTNGAGACACATTCACACCAAGAGGAAGGGGGCTGGGGCATGAAAGGGAGGAGAGGAAAAAGAAGAGATAAACCGGGATTAGTTGCAGTTTGTAGACTAGGCTGGTGTTCAGTATCCAGACTGATTTGTTAAATTTTAAGCAAAGACACTTGAGAGGCTATACTCCAAGAACTATAACCATAAATAGGTGTAGACTCTAAAAATAATTTTCCCAGACCAAATAATGTGGGAGTAGTTTTGTTACATAGCAATCTGTTTCACATACATGTTCAGATAAATAGCCAATCCATCAAAAAGGAATCACACATACCAAAAAGAAATCTATGTGGACAAATGTAACGAGCAAACTGCTAGAATATAAATTGATGAACTAAGCAATTAGTAGTTCTAAGATACATATATTATAGCCCCCCCAAAAATAAATAGAAGTTCGTGTATTCTAGCCACTACTAATACAAGTCGAGGTTTTGTAACAGTTGCAATAGCTTCATCATTTGGTTAGGTAAATGTCCAGGTCTGAATAATTTCTTTGCAAGAGATTTGGAGGATTTGCGATTGCAGAGAAATTGCTTCTAATCTCTGGCTGAGAATGCTATCTGTGCTATTTATGTCATGATACATGGCATAGAGTGCTTTTGGAACAGAAGAGAGATAGAGCTAAGCAATCAAATGTTCTTTTTTTCTGTAAATTTTCCCCCTAGATTGCTTACCAACCCCAACATAATGTGGAAACACCTGAACACTCTCAATGTAGTTTACATCTGTTAGCTGTTTGAGAACATGTGCTTTGTGAGATTAGAAGAATACCATTTCATTCTTTAAAAAAAAAAAGCTACTCCTTCATGGAAATTTTCCATATTGTCACATAAAAGTATCCAGAAGTAATTCCATTTTAAAAATGTTTGTTTCCTGCTAGAACTTTATTTCTTTCAGTAACATGGTGTATTTGAGGTGAAAAAAATACCTCAATTCTGATTAAAAGAATTCATTTGTATCTAGANATTTCTTTCAGTAACATGGTATATTTGAGGTGAAAAAAATACCTCAATTCTGATTAAAAGAATTCATTTGTATCTAGATACTTATTTTGCTATTAATAAATCTACAAATTCACACAACTTGGTCCATAATTCCATGGGACTAACATAACCAATACTTAAAGATCAATTATGAAGTCATTGGATAGGTTTTTTTGGTATATATTTTTCTTTATGTCTTTGAATTTTTTTTTTTAAAGATTTTACTTATTTATTTGACACACAGAGAGAGAGATCACAAGTAGGCAGAGAGGCAGGCAGAGANGGTATATATTTTTCTTTATGTCTTTGAATTTTTTTTCTTAAGAAGGCTTTTCCCTCCCTACACTTACTTGAAAGATTATCATATATATGTCAAAGACCATGTAAACTTTTCTTAGTTTAACTTTCACACTAAGATTTTTAATATTCATAACTTACTTTTCTGCATGGTATAAGGTACACACAGNCTTAAGAAGGCTTTTCTCTCCCTACACTTACTTGAAAGATTATCATATATATGTCAATGACCATGTAAACTTTTCTTAGTTTAACTTTCACACTAAGATTTTTAATATTCATAACTTACTTTTCTGCATGGTATAAGGTACACACAGAACTTATTCAATGATTTTTTCTAATAGCATCAACAGAATTTAAAGATAACTTATCAAAAATGTTATATTCATAATGAACTCAGTTTCTATACTCAAAAATCTATTCTATTAATGAGCATATCAATCCCATTCTAATAAAATAGTATTTATTTTTTAGTATTATTTGGTTCAGGAAAGGTATTTTGTCACTCTCTTACCTAAAAATTTCTCCATTACTCTTGCATATTTTCTTTTCCCAAATAAGCTTTCTACATTCAATTGAACCATCTTTGTTGGGATTTTAATTTTCATTGCATTTTACTTTTAGATTAATTTGGTAATTATTACAACCTTGGGTCTTTGTATTTATGTTTGTCCATGTATTCAACTCTTGTTTTATAAACTTCAGTAAACAGAGAATTTATCATAGAAATATTATACATTCTTTTTTGGTTTTATTCTTTTTGTTTATTTTCCTTCTTTGTGAAAAGGACTGGGTTTCTATTATATTAGAAGTTAATAATGTACCTACCTGAAGTATCTCAGAGGATTAAATGTAGTATACCTAGAAAGCTTTTAAAAAATTACCTGTTATACACTGTGTTAAACATGTGTTAGTTGTTATTTTTATCATTTGGAGTTACTCTTTTTATGTTTACCTTTTACCTAGCCATCTTACTGAATGGTCTTATGTATGCTAACAATGTAGATAATATAGTTAAAGAAAAATACCATTTGTAAATCATAACCATTTGTCTTCCCTTTTTCATATTTGCTATTTCTTCCCCTCATTGTGTTGAATAGGACTACAAAGTCTATGCTAAAATTAATAGACAAAATACTTTTTTCTAGAGGAATATTAAGAGTAATAATTCTATAGGTAATTGTTATTTTTCTGATATTTGGATTTTAAGAAATATAGAGCTTTAATCGAGTTAAGAAATCCCCTATATCTGGATTAAAAAATATTTTGTTTGTTTACTTTTTAAAGATTTTATTATTTATTCATTTGAGAGAAAGAGAGAACCTGTGTGATTTGCGGGGGGTGGAGGAGGAAGAGAGGCAGAAGGACAAGCAGACTCTATGCTGAGTGGGAGCCTGCCCCGGGGCTCTATCCCTCAACCTTGAGATCATGACCTGAGACAAAATTAAGAGGCTGAGTCTTGGGGCTCTGGGTGGCGCTTTCCGTTAAACAACCGGCTCTTGATTTCAGCTCAGGTCACGATCTCAGTGTCATGATTCCAGAGTTGTGGGATCAAGCCGCATGTTGAGCCCTATTGTGGGAGAATCTCAGTTTGCTTAAGATTCTTTCCCTCTCCCTCTGCTCCTCCCTGCCCCATGCATGCACTCTCTCTCAAAATAAATAAATAAGTCAAAAAAAAAAAAAAAGAGTTGGTTGCCACCCAGGCCCCTCTCTTTGTTTGTTTAAGTGGCTGTTAAATTTCACCAAATGGTTCTGAAACCATGTTATTCATATAGTTTTTCTCCTTTATCTTGGTGTAATGCATTGGAAAATTCTACCAAAGTTCCCATTGTTTAATCAACTTGTCATTCTTTGAATAATTTCTACTAGCTCAGGACACTTGGCGCTTTAAATAACATTTCTGGATTTAATATAACATTTTATTTCTATGTATTTCTTAGTTTACTCATTATCTGTACACATGCATATCTGGTTTAGATTATTATAGACACAGAAAATGAGATGGGAAATAGCCCATCTTTTCAAGGTTCTAGAATAGTATAATGGAACAAAGATAGTCTTTCTCCTTGGAGATTTTTCGATCCACCCTTTTGAATCTGAAACTTTTGGTGGAGAAACTCTGCATCTATTCTAACAGAAATTACAGGGAAATGAGATTAGCTGAGAAGGGCTGGTTAACTTGATCTCAGAAAAACAAAAGTTAAACAGGTAAAATTAAAGCATTAATTAACACCTGATTGTAATTAGCTGCTTATTTTAAATATTTAATCTCCATCTCCTATGAGCAGAATCTACAAGTACTTTGTTCACTAATATGTTTTTAGCACTGACTATAGGCCAAGCCCATGTTAGACACTCAAATTTTTTTCATTCAATAAATGAATAAAGTAATAAACTATTTTTTTGGGGTTGTGAATAAACTTATTTAGGAAAAAGTGAGAGGATTCTAAGCAGTATTAATAATATGTCTATCAGAATATTAATATTTTAGCACACTTTACCTGAGGCCAAAAACATATATAGACATTCTGTTTCTTAGAAGAGTATGTACGTAATTATATTCTCTCTATTCAGGTTTATAACTTCACTCTCCTCCAATTTTTACCAGATTTATTTTTGGAATTCAATAGAAGTGGGAGGAGGAGGATATGGTGTAAGAATGCAGGTATTTTGATAACCATCTATAAAGTGTTTTCAATATCATGCATACTATGAAGTTAAGCTTTTTCTTCCTATCAGTAGATACACTGAACATCCTAAAGGCAGTGGTCAGAACTTTCTTTTTTTTTTTTTTTTTTTTTTTTAAAGATTTTATTTATTTATTTTATACAGAGAGAGAGAGATTACAAGTAGGCAGAGAGACAGGCAGAGAGACAGGGAGAGGAGGTAGCAGGCTCCCTGCTGAGCAGAGAGCCCGATGCGGGCCTCGATCCCAGGACGCTGAGATCATGACCTGAGCCAAAAGCAGAGGCTTTAACCCACTGAGCCACCCAGGCGCCCGGTCAGAACTTTCTTAAGAAGATAAGAATAGAATTTTTCCAATTAAAGGGGAAAACGTCCAGTTCCATAGTATAATAAATCATCTGGTAAACTTCCTTTTTTTTAAAAAAAGATTTTATTTATTTGAGAGAGAGAGAGAGCATGAGCAGGAGGGAGGAGTAGAGGGAGAGGGAGAAGCAGGCTCCCCACTGAGTAGGGAGCTGGAGGGGGGATTCAATCCCAGCACCATGGGACCATGACCTGAGCCAAAGGCAAACGCTTAACCTACTGAGCCACCCAGGTACACCAGTAAACTTCCTAATAAAAAAATAATTACTTGTTACTTTTAACATAGGTGCATGGGTTAAAGAGAACATAGCTTATTTTTTATTTTTTTATAATTTGTGATGAAAGGAAAAATTTGTTTCAGCTGTTACTTTGTTGATCTCGCAATTTGCCATATGTTCTCTTGCCTTTTTTTTTTCTCTACAAAATGTATTTCTTCTTTTAGAATAGACACATCTCCCTAATCCCCAATCACTTTTTCTTTCCTCTGCTGGGTCCTACTCGTGTTTCAAGCTTTACGTACTTTTGCAGTCCTTTCCATCCACTGCTCTATTTCCCCGAGCCTTTGGTTAGAGTCCTATTTTAGCCATGATCATGTTTATTGTAATTAAAGTTGTTCCCATTTTCATCTTAGTAGACGGTAGATTCATTAAGGCCAAAAAAATTCTTTATTTAATTGTTGACCTTGTAAACCCAACATAGTTTCAATAAAATTGGTAGTTACTCGATGTTTGTTAAATAAATGCATTTTTAAAAATCGGGCGCCTGGGTGGCTCAGTGGGTTAAAGCCGCTGCCTTCGGCTCAGGTCATGATCCCAGGGTCCTGGGATCGAGGCCCACGTCAGGCTCTTTGCTCAGCAGGGAACCTGCTTCCTCCTCTCTCCTCTCTCTCTGCCTGCCTCTCTGCCTACTTGTAATCTCTCTCTCTGTGTCAAATGAATAAATAAAATCTTAAAAAAAATAAAATAAAAATCATGTTATACCTATGATCAACGCAGTTTGGAAATGGAACACCTTTCCCTAGGCTTCAAAATTTAGTAGACAAGGTTGAATTCTTGTATTTGTTGTTGTGTTTTTTTCTCAACCATCTGATTTATACATACACAAATGGGGAAAGAGAACAGGAAGAAATTAATGTGAGGATTTGTCGTAGGGAAAAATGGTTAAAAGTATGAAAGATTCATCATTTTACATGTTAAATTTACCTCTTTATGTCGTAGCAGGAGTGCAGTAGATCACAATACCCCTTCCGAATGTTACTCCTTTTTTTTTGAATTTCTTTTTTCCCTAATTATAAAGTACTATAGGTTTCTGTTTACTGCTTGTTGAGCAACATGAAGCTGCTTGGTTTATTTTTTTTCCCAGAAACTTTATTGTTGTTGCATAAAATTTAAAAGGGAGAGCGAGAGGGATTGTTTATTAAGAAAGACATTGTGAAACCCTCTTGCCCATATATCTCATTGAGAGACTCACAGGACTCACATGAGCCCAAAAACATGGACTAGGTATCTGTGTGGCCTGCTGTCAACCCTAAACTAATACGTGTGAGGTAGAAGCCCAAGAAGATGTAGGCTCAGGTATTAATAGAAAAATCAAAACTGATCCAATCTAAGTAGACTTACAGGAATGTATACTCATCATCTAAAAGCTTTCTTAATGAAATCATTTTTCTAAGTCCTAGGGAAAGGTAGATTCTATGCACATAAAAATAGAGGATTGGGAGCTAAACTTTCTTAGCTTAGTTAAGATATTTTTCTGCAGAATTTCTGTGAAATTCTTAACTATTGACTTAAGAAGACTATGTCTAAATAGTAACTGCAATGTTTTTTTTAATGGAATATGTTTAAAAAGACTCCAGGAAAACATTTTTAAAGTTATTATTGGATGATAGAACTATGGGGCGGAGTTGGCCTTAGGGAAGTGATAGCAGCATTAATAAAAAGTATTTTAAAAAGCACACGCTGGACTCAAGTCAGTATAGCTCCAGAAGACGGGAGCAGAAAGACAAGATGAGTGATGTGAAACTTGCTGTCTTGGGTGGTGAAGGAACAGGCAAATCTGGTGAGTGGTGGTGTTTTCAATGGAGTGGTTCAGAGTGGAAAAAGAGTGAGAAATATATTGACCTAATAGATAGATATAGCTATATAATTATGCATATTATTTTTCATTAGAACTTTTCCTTTTTATGAGTAAATAATACAATTAAGTATATATTTATAGACAGTTTGAGAAAGGTAAGTGTTAATTTATACTTTGTTTAAAATTCATAGGAATAATAGTAAATCCCTCCTTCACTTTCCACCTACTTCTCACTCCAACACACCTGCCTTTACATCCACCAGTGGCCAAATAATAAGTAGTTTTGAACTGATTCTTCTGCTCTTAGACTAAGGGTGAAGGAAAGTTCATGGAGACCTTTTCATGGAGATTTAAAAAAAATTTTTTAATTAATTAATTTAAGAGATAGAGAGCATGAGCAGAGGGAGGGGCAGAGGGAGAGGGAAAGGGACAAGCAGACTCTTTGCTGAGTGCGGAGCCCAGCTCAGGGCTCCATCCCAAGAGCCCGAGATCATGAACTGAGCTGAAGTCAGATGCTTAATAAACTGAGCCACCCAGGCACTTACTGTTGTCTATTGGTTTGGATTATTTTTTAAATGCAACATTATTGTGGTGAAAAACCTTAGGATGGGCATGGCTTTATAGAGGTCTGGGACTGAGCAACAGGTGCTCTGACTTTGGAAGCCATGGTTTTGTTTTATTTTACTGGATTTTGATCTTGGTTCCATTAGATGGTCAGGATACCACCAACAGAGCTACCTGAACTTCCTCAACCACGCACCTGGCCAGACCCAGGAGCTTATCTTAACAACAAAATAAACTGATGCTAGAGGTCCTTTTTCTGGTTTCCTGGATTTTGAAGTCCTGAGAGCTTCACAAACAGCTATAAATGCTTGCTCCTGTCTTTGTCACTATTAGCATGCAGCACCTTGGAGCCAGATTTAATCCAATAAAGAATATAAAGAGATGTTATAGTTCTTGAATCCCAAACTTAATGAGAACTCTGTTTCTGTTACATAAAGTAAGCTGCCTTACCTGTTTGCTTTCATGAATTAGTTACATAGTGATTTGAATAGGCAGATCACTTTCTTTCTACTCTTTTAATCTTTATGGTTGTACAGTGAAAATCTTGCTGACTCTTATTTAGACTAGAATTTAATAAAGCTTTAAGGTCTGCATTAATGCTGGGTAATTTTTGAGCTGAAAGATAAAACCTTATGTACATAGCTAAGTTGTCTGTGTCCTAAAACAGAAAAGGCCCTAAGTCCAGCATGTTTGTTTTGCAGCCCTCACAGTAAGGTTTCTTACCAAGCGATTCATTGGAGAATATGCCTCTAATTTTGGTAAGTCACCACTTGGGACTTTTTTCACCTTTAAAATGTCAGCATTTTAATTAAACCACAATTAAGATCACTGAAGCATTTTGATAGAATTTTCCATTGTTGCACTTTTATGCAGCTTATTTATCCAGATTCTGGTTGGAAATGCCAAAATAGGTACTTGAATTGAATGTTCCGATATGATAAAATTCACCCAACTTGATGTTAAGTGAGATGGATTAGAAAGTCTGTTTGTTTCAGGCTAGAATTAGAAGAACACTGAAACTGAGATTGTCCCCCCCCAATATTGTAAAGCATGTGAGTATGAATAATTTTGTAAACTATAAAACAGTTCTGAAATTAAATAAACATCTGTTGAAAGATAAGGACAAATTAATTATAAAAGTACTAGAACTACAAAATAAAGCTTATTTTAATTGTAAAACTGTGTGAAAATAACAGGAAAATTATGCCTTGATTAACGATCATACCATAATTATCTAGGTGGCTTATCTAAGTTTCAGAGAAATTCAAAACAGGTGCCACAGCACCTTAATATAATCTTAGAATCATTTTACTAACTGTGCTCTAAATTTATTTTGATCAGAATTAGCATGACATATGGGAAATACCACAGTGGGGTATTAATAAAAAGTGAGGAATTTTGCCAGAGTTGAGTATATTTTTGGCTCAGCAATTAATCAATATAATGGTACTAATATCTCACCTGACTTAGGGCATGAGGGAAAAGTGTTTTTGTGTTTTAAACAAGAACAACAGATTTATAAAAACAAAACAAAACATGAGAATTGGGAAAAAGAGGAATGACTTTGATTTTTTTGTTCAATAGTTCCTAGAGTAATAGGAAATTATCACTGCAAGTGTGTTTTTCCATGAGAAATAATTCCCTCCACCAAAAAATATTTTTTAGTGCCCCCATTCATGAGATAGCGTTACTAGAGAATTTTAAAAATAACTTTAAAGTATTGTATTGTTTTCTACATGTATCTAAGATACTATTTCAGTCCGTATGACATTGTGAACATTTTAGGGAAAGTGCTTGGAAACTGATTAAAGAAAGAAGAAATACATAGAAAGAGAAATTCCTGTTGTTTCATTTCTTAGGTCAAAAACCTCAGGCAATATAACACAAATTGGAGTCAGGCATGAAAAAGTGTTCCAGAATGACAAAGAAAGCAAAACATAACACAAATAAAACCACACCCAAAAATAACAGCAGCAGCAACAACAACAAAAAGTCCCATTAATCTTTTATAAGATATAGTTATGTAACAAAGGAAGAGTACACATTTCTGGCTGGTACATTGTCATTAAAAAAATAAGACTTAGAGACATTTTGAAAAGACAACCAAATGAGCAAAAGGTCATCCTTGCATGAAGACAAAACAGAAAAAAATGACTCTGTCTTGTAAGTGAAGACCAGAAGGGGCAAATAATAAAATTTTAAAAAGTTAAGAGTTTGTGACCCCTGCTGGTAGTTTTTGAGTTTAGAGTAGATATTTTTACATTTCTAGAAGGAACTTTTATTGTTCACAGTCAGTAGTAAACCTATGAAGTTAGAAGGAACTGTCTGAAAATGTATTTTAAGGTTTTGATGAAACTATAACAAATTTCATTAAATGTAACCTAAAAGGATTTAACATTCATCCCTAAACCCCTAAGGTTAGTTCCCCAAATCCTTGCTACATCTTTTTAACTATGGGTTACGTTGCCAGAATGGGGCATGATTTTTGTCAGTGTACCATTTTGGAGAGAAGTAGGTCTTCTGTTAAACCCTGGAGGAAAAGTTACAGAAAGGTAGTCCTTTATTCAATTAACAAATATTTATTGAGCACTATATTGAACAATCATATTGAGCACCTACCATGTCCCAGGGACTCTTCTAGGTAGAGAAGCTATAGCAGTGAACAAAAAAAGACAATTATCCACTCCCACATAAGATTTACATTCTGGAAGGGAGGGTCAATTTAAAAAATTAAGTATAAGTTATGTCACGTGATCATAAATGCTATAAAGAAAAAGGAAACAGCATGGGGGAATGACACTAATATGGTATGTGGCCATTTAAAATTGGGTAGTTTGGGTAGACTTTGCTGAGAAGGTGATATTTGAACAGAGACATGAAGGTGGTGAAAACTGAGCCATGAAGATATCTGGAGGATTACATGCCAGACAGGAGGAACAATTACCAAAATTCTGAGGCAGGAACTTTCTGAAAAAGTTGAGGAATGGTATGGAGGATGGTGTAGCTTGGGTGCAAAGAATTTTAGGGAAATAGCCAGAGAAGTCATGGGGGACTAGACAATGAGGGCCATTCTTAGCCATTTTAAAGGCTTTGGTTTATCCAGTGAGATGGGGAGCCATTCAGAGAAATTTGATCAGACAAGTGATATGATTTGGGAACAAGGTTCCCTTTTGTTCCTGTGTTGAGAATAAAGTAAGCCTAAGAAGGGAATTAGGAGAGGGGTGAAGCAGAGAGATGAATTAGGAGGTTTTGTAATAATCTAAACAAAAAATAATGACGTTCTAACAATAGAGATGATGAGAAACAGACAAATTCAAAATATACTTTAAAGATAGAGTAAAAAGAAATTTTTAATAGGATAAATATGGAAAGTAAGAGAAAGACAGGATCAAGGATGACTTACACCTTTTAACCTGATCAGCTGGAGCTATGGGTATGTCATTTAATGAAATAGAAAACTGTGGAAGATACAGTCTTTTCAGGGCAATGTGGGATTCATTTTTAAGTGTGTTCAGGTTGAGATATCTATTCGGTGTCTAAAGAGAGATGTGCAGTAGCAGGAGTTGTTTGCATCTGAAGTTCAAGGAAGAGGTCTAGGCTACAGATATAAATTGGATTCATTAGCAATAATTGTTCTATAAAACTCTGAATGAGATTAACAAGGGAGTCTAGATAGAGAAGAGATCCATAAACTGGACCCACATTTGGAGAGTGAGAAGATATGGTGGGACAAATAAAAAAGATTAATACCAAGCAACAAAGAATAAAGGAAAAAAAACAGGGGAGTATGTTGCCTTGAAAACCATGTGAAGGAAACATTTGAGGAGGCAGGAGTGATTGACTATATTAATGCTAACAGGGCAAGTAAGATCAAGATATAGAATCAGCCCTTGAATCTAAAACCATAAATTTGATAAGAACGGTTTTAATTAAGTGACTGGAGCTAAAGCCCAATTGGAATAATTCAAAGACCTTGGGGGAGAGAAATCGGACACGAGGGGTTACTTAACTAAAAGGCCAACAGAGAAATAGGGCAATAGTTGAAGAGGTTGGGGGTTCTACAGAATTGTTGTTAGAAATTCAGCTATTAATAATGATGTAGTAAAGAGGAACAATTTACAATGCAGAAGAGAGAGGTAGAATTGGTGGGGTCATGTCTCTCAGTAGATCAGAGTAAATGGTAACTGGTTCGTAATCAATGGATTGGCCTTAGATAGAAACACAGATAATTCATCCATAGTTATAGGATGGAAGATAAGTATATAAGCACAATAGCATGTAGTTGAATAGATATGGTGGTGAAGTTTATTTGTAAGAAATATATATATATATATGTATATACACACACACATATATATGACATATATGTGTGTGTGAGCATACGTAATAGATATGACCAAATAAAACAAATACATGTATTTGACCACTAACATTTTAAAAGCCTCTGTACTATTCTACTAGAAGATAACCAACTGAATTTGCAAGACTGGGATCAAATATGAGTTCATTTTATTTTATTTTGAGTATTTCCATACCGCAACAACTATATGCATATTTTGCAGAATCTATCTATAGCCAGCATTTGTATTTGGAAGGGAAGCACCTGAATCTAGAAATATACGACCCCTGTTCTCAAGTAAGTAAAACAAAATATGCTTTTATTTCACTTTTTCAATCATGATTTGAAGAAGATTGGGTAAGAGTAAATGAAAATAAAGTTTCCAGTCTTAAAACTGAAATTTATTCTCAATTTTAATTATAGTCTTAAGATATTATTATTATTATTTTTTAAAGATTTTATTTATTTATTTTACAGAGGGAGAGAGATCACAAGGAGGCAGAGAGGCAGGCAGAGAGAGAGGGGGAAGCAGGCTCCCCGCTGAGCAGAGAGCCCGACGCGGGCCTCGATCCCAGGACCCTGAGATCATGACCTGAGCCGAAAGCAGAGGCTTTAACCCACTGAGCCACCCAGGCGCCCAAGATATTATTTTTCATATTATAAATTCCATTCTGTAGCTTCTTGTAAAGTCATGACAAAAATCATCATAGCACAAATATCTTTAAAATGGCAATATCAGGCTGCACTTATATTTCCGGAGGTCACAGGAGAACTATTAGAAGTAATAGTTTAGGGGCACCTGGGTGGCTCAGTCGCTTAAGCATCTGCCTGTGGTCTCGGTCATGCTCCCAGGGTCCTGGGCATCAGGCAGCCTGCTCAGCAGGGAGCCTGCTTCTCCCTTTTCCCCTGCAGCGCCCCCTGCTTGTGCTCTCTCCTCTCTCTCTCTCAAATAAATAAATAAGACCTTAAAAAAAAAAGAGGTTAACAGTTTAATGGCTTATCAATTCAGTTTATATTGTCACTAAGTTGCATTTGTAACTAACCACTGTCAAAAAACCGTAAGTGAGGTAGATTTTTAGTACGAACTCCTTTGCGTATTCAAAGACAAAAAAGTTAGAATAGGATTATCTAAGTAAGAGTGGGAATGGCCAGCTGTTCAAGATTTTAAAGGAACTCCAGGACACAGGTTCATTCAGCTATGTAAAATAGCCCTTAAATGTTTTTAGCTAAGCCTTATCAGTGTTTTCTTCCTGATTTAAATCTAGTATCAAAAATCAGTAGGTTATCCATTTACTAATATTGACAGAAAATGCTTTCTCTTTTCAAAACAAATATGTGAATATTAATTCAAAGCGTAATTATTAGAGCTTATCCGAGTTTCAAAAAAATTAAAGGTGTTTTCTTAGAGAAAAGTTGCAAATGAGATAGATAATAAGACTTTATTATACGTCCTCTTAATTTTAAACATCTAATCACTTTTAAAGAAAGAGTGATAAGGAAGAGAGAACCAAGGAAACTGCATTTTAGAAAATAATCAGTCTTTGCCTTATTAAAGTCTCTTTTAGGTGAAATGGGCTTTCCATTAATTGTCTAAAGTTTAAAATGTAGGTGGACTGTCCTACCAGTTTCAATGTGCTTGATTTATTTTCAGCCACAGAAGGCAAAATTTTCCCTCACAAGTGAGCTGCACTGGGCTGATGGGTTTGTTATTGTGTATGACATCAGTGACAGGTCCTCATTTGCTTTTGCAAAAGCACTGATCTACAGAATTCGGGAGCCACAAACTAGTCATTGTAAAAGGTAAGATATTCTTCATTCCTCTATCCTTTCTTTTGAGTAAATCATCATATAGCTATAAGCATCATTAGGAAGAGTTTAATACAGCCTTCCAATTACAAAATTTAACAGCCCTGAACAATTCACCTTCCATTCCACAGGAGTTACACATGTAGTAAAAGGAATAAGATGAGAATACTTTATATCCCGGCTGACATAAACAGTTACTTGCTCTGAGTAAATGGCTATTTTACAAGACAGATGCTATTGTTAACATGACACTCACTTGCAAAACCCTGGTCCTCTGTACACAAGACAGTTCACTTTCCAACCTTTTCTTTTCATTCCCACAGAAATGTTAAGGATACTAAATAAATCCAAATTTATTACATTTGACATCCAATTCCTAGTCATCGGGTTGTTCGATCTATCAAACCAAAATAGACAGAACAGTCAAACCATTACAAATTCTAAGTATGAGAATACATTTTTCTGTGTTTCACCTCCTAAAATAAAGGGCTGGTCAATGATTTCCCATTGTTAATTGTTTTGACACAAGTAACTATGAAGGAAGACAGAACTGTATCTTAAACTATTCTTGTATCAGTAGATGTAAGTTTAACCATATGAATTTCCCACTTAGCTTTTCTTATTTTTTGTTTTAGCCTTTTGCATTTAAAATAGTGATATTTGTTCGACATGCTAATCTAAAGGTTTCTTTGTGCTCTAGATCAGATTTGCCCTTAGAGTCTGAAATAACATTCTAATCTGGGAATCAGGAAACACAATATTAGTACTGAAAAATGTGAATGTGTGTCTTCATATCTATTTGAAATGCCCACTATCAAGAAACCATGGATAATAATTGATCAAGTATATTTCCCTGGAGTCAATTGGCATACATTCTTGTTTATATCTGATTGACCTTAGGTAAACCACTTTAATCTCTAGACCTAATTTTTCTGATTATAAAACTGATAGAAATATGGTAGGAGAAAAGGATGTGATTTTACTAAGGTGCCTCACAGGTCTGATTTCCTCTAATATTACAGATTTTTTTATTTCCATTGTTTTCAGCATTAATGCCTCATATTTAAGTAGCATGACTTAGGTAAGGTATAGTAACAAACTTCTTTCGCTATTTCTCTAAATCAAAAGAATCACTTCAGAATACTCAAAAACATAAAAGTGAAAACACCTATACTTGATATTTTCCAGGCAATTTTCTTAATGTACAAAGTATTTTTCGAGTATTTCCAGTTCTCAATCTGTAGATAGACTAGAATAGCAAAATACGTTACTGTTTTTTAAAATTGCATCTGATATTTGTGACTCAGTCTTCAAAATATTTCACTTACTCTTCTCCACTAATCCTTTACAACAATTTTCTGAACTATACAGAAAAAGATATTAATACTCTCAAAAGTCTAACACATACTGTACTTTTTCCCCTCACCATTCACACCATCATGTGAATGATTTCAGCTTTGGGCTGACTATAAAGACAGTATCTCTTCAGATAGAGTTGAAGACTGCATTTATCCATTTTTTCCCTAAAGTAGATAACTTGGCAGAGTTCCATGGCATTTGAGGACTAGTTGTCTTACTATATCCTTCAAATGAAATTCTGTTCTAGAAATGTGTCACTATAACCAAGGAGAATATATTGATATTTGCTGAAGACATTATCTTAACAAAGAAACATATTTCTTAAATAAATAGAAAAATTGTACAAGGTCCTGAGATCATAACATTTTTCTCTAGAGTATGGTATAGTGGATATTAACAAAGAACAAACAGCAGTGAGAGTACTGAGTAATTTTTTTCTCTGGGAAAATCATATCTAAATTGTTCAGTTACAGTAACTATTCGATGAAGAGACATTAGTTAGTCCTTCTCTTTCAATTGATAAGCAAATGAAAAATAATACTTGGTAAGCCTCTTTTGTTGCCCGTCACTGTGCTAGGTAATTTTATATCCATCATTTAATTTAATCCCTATGAGAATTCTGTATAACGAGTGTTATTTTACCATTGTTTTACATATAGGAAAATTGGAAGTGGGAAAAGTAACAATCACGTCTTATTAGTAAACAGAGCCATAATTCAAGAATAGGTTTATATCAACGCAGATCCTATGCTTTAAGAGTCTTGCTGCTTCTGTGTCACACTGTTCTATCTAAAATAATTTTTGTAAGTGAGGATATGTGTCATACACATACATATGACTATAAGGAACGCACACATGCATGCGTGCACACACACACACTATATATATGTGTGTGTGTGTGTGTGTGTATATATATATATATATCCTTTTTTTGGGTCCATAATTCATTTTGATATAAAATTAATAAGAAAAAAAGATGTAAAATAAACTTGCCAGAGTTGTGTTCTGTATTTCAGAGCTGTGGAATCAGCTGTGCTTTTGGTTGGTAACAAGCAAGATCTTTGTCATGTACGAGAGGTTGGCTGGGAAGAAGGGCAAAAGTTGGCATTGGATAACCGATGCCAGTTCTGTGAATTGTCTGCAGCAGAGCAGTCTCTGGAGGTAGAAATGATGTTTATCAGAATTATCAAGGACATCCTGACAATCTTCAAACTCAAAGAAAAGAGAAGACCCAGTGGATCTAAATCAATGGCTAAATTGATCAATAATGTATTTGGAAAGAGACGGAAATCTGTTTAGCAGACATGTAATCCTAGGGGATTTATTATATCAGAGAGTTTCAA
This sequence comes from Ailurus styani, assembly GCA_002007465.1. Taxonomy (NCBI): domain Eukaryota; kingdom Metazoa; phylum Chordata; class Mammalia; order Carnivora; family Ailuridae; genus Ailurus; species Ailurus styani. The sequence goes on along the minus strand of LNAC01000067.1, from coordinate 81,317 downwards.
ATATTCACATGATAATTAAATTTATCCTTTGCATGCAGTTTTTTTAAAAAATAATTCTCTTAGGGGTATGAAATGACTAGACATAAGCCACAGCTGTGTTTTCAAATACATAGTTTGCCTTTTTGGTTGTATGTATCTTGTACACTCTGCTTCACACTAAACCTTTTTCTCTATTACACAGAATAGCACTCACTATAACTTATTGATGCATTGCTATCCAGTTTGCCAAAATAAACTCTGCTTAATAATGTTATTAAACTACCATTCCATAGGCCTCATTTGACCTTTATTTATTCCTTTTGAATGCAATATGTAGTTATATCTCATATAGTTAGTATGTTATAGTGCTGAACTTAAAAATTTGTGAAAGTTCACAATTTAGTAGAAATGCATGAATTTAACTTTGAAAATGCCTTTATAGTAATTCAGTGAGTTCTTGATATTGCTTACATCTTGATATTACTTATTATTCATTCTACTTACTTTACCTATAACTTAAGCCTTAAGAATTTGAATTCCTTGTCTGTAAGTGTAGTCTGTATTAGGTCTGATGGTGAAAAATTCTGCCTCTCCATGTATTCTTTGCTAAGAAGGGTAATTATCACAGAGAAGTTAACTTATACAGCTCTTCATAAAAAAGATTAGTTGTTTCTAGTTCATATAGCAATCCATACATCACAGGGGAAGAGAAAATAAATGCTGGTTGCTAATATATAACCTTGAAGTTAGGGCAACTTTATTGCCCTGAAAGTAATACGGTATTAGACAAACATTTGGGCCTTCTCAGATTTCTTTGAGTACAGTTTCCTTTACTCTCCATTTACTCTCTGGACTTCAGTACCACTGCCGCTGGCCTCGCTGCACTCCAGATCATGGTCCTAGAACTAACTTCAGCCATATCACTGATAATTAAGGTTAGTTCTATGAAAGGTTAAACTGGGAGTACAAGCAATGTTACATACGTTGGTTAACATGTATTGGCAGGACCGTGGGGGCCAAGGAGGAAGAGAATCGTGAATAGCGTGTGGTAGGCAAATGGGGGATGGGTGACACAGGAGATTAGGCTGCAAAGGGGAGAATTCATTGACACGGCATTACCGTGACTCCTGATTCCACATTGTAGGAGTGACACCTAGAACTCATCCATGTAGCTTTGCTGTTTCTTAGGAGCCTGGCCTTGATACACTAGAGTAAAAGTAGTGGAAATAATAAGATACCGTGTGGTAGAATACAAACTAGTTCAGAACATTCATAAAGATAGGGGAGTTAGAATTGATTTGGTGTAGGTTGGTCCAAGAACCTGCCATCTTACCATGTTGCTCGGGATAATTCAAAGGAATTCCCTTTACTCAGGAAGCGAGGAGGAACAGACAACTTTGAGAAGCTTAACAGTGACTGGGCTTACAGGTCAGAATTGGCAGTGGGGATCTTGCCATCAAACTCTGCTCCTCAGTATCAGCGCAGGTGATAGAATCCTGAAAGAGTAAAATCTGGATGGCAGCATTTAACTAGGTTCCTGTTATCCACCCACTCAGCCCCCAAAGAAGTGATGCTATGTCTAGAGCAGAGGCTCCATTTCTAACATTGGCTGGCTGGAAACTTAGAAGGACGTGCTCAATCAGGAATATTGAAGCAAAGTCCATATTAGAAGCCCAGGCATTGCTTCCATCCATGCCACTGTAACCACTATTATCCTGAATCCATTTTGTAAGCACAAGGATGGCCAAGAAAAGAGACAGGTTGATATCTGCAGGACAGGTCATCCTGTCCACCTGGTTGCCAAGTGACTTCTCATCGATGGATGCTCTCTGATGGGCAGTAACATGATACACAAAGATATGTCTATTCTATGCCCCCTCTAGGAGATCCATTCATAGACTTTTTCTCTAGTCTTTCTTGTCACTGCCTTCCAGTTTTACTCTATACTGATCTCAGACCAACTGGCAAAACCACCGATGGCTGCCTAGAAATCTGTACTATGTGCCACCTTTTCTAACATACGGAGGGTAGGTAACAAAGTGTACATCTTGAAGCTCTAGCAAATGGGATAATGAACTTCTTGGTAACCTCTGTGTAACGAGGCATAGTCCTCTTATGGCTGGCATTAATATCTCAAGCTTAGGAAAGCTTTCTATCAACTTGGAACATTCAGATTAGATTGCTATGTCAATGAGAAATAAACTTTTATTGTATAATGATATTCTAGCAAATTCAGTAATACAGTATTTTTGGTCAATTATTTACAGGAATTTTATTAATCTTTTATAGTCTCAATATTCAGTGACTTTATATGTATATGTATATATGTATATATATATATGTAAATATATGTATCAGTTTAACCATTATACCTTAATGTTTTTGTTTTATTTTTTCCTCATTATTCTTTTGGATAATCTCACTTTTAGAGATTTGGTCTTCATTCTTTAAAATTATTTTCCCACTTTAAGAAGGATCCTTCTAGGATGATTTTGCATGAAAAACAACCTATTAATTTACGTTATATGCAAGAACTCTAATGTCAAAATGGTATGAAAATTCTTTAATAGCTTAATCCATGCATATGTGTCTGTGATGAGTCAGAGTTCAAAATTCCTCTGTTAAGGATAACAATATTTGTATATATTTTTAAATTTAATTTACTGTACCTTGAGTTTTTATCAGAATGACTTGGGATGATGTATCTGGTTATGAGTCAATGGAACATAGTAATGCAGACAGACATTCTCATACACACACACACAAAAGGTAGCTATGTGAGGTGATGTGTTGATTAACTTGATTGCAGTTTGATTTTTGGTAATCATTTTACAATACATATGTATATTAAACCATCATATTACAACTCTACTTTTCAATTTACCTCAACCTGGAAAAAAACCAGTTTTACATTTAAAAAAATTTACATTTTAAGTGTGGTTTCTGTGAAGCAAGTTTGGAAATGCACACTCGATTATTTTCCAGAGTGATATTTAAAAGTACTGGATTAATTTCCCCTTTTATGCTGTGACAGTTTTAAAACATGTTCGCACATTTTTTGACGCTTTCCCATCAACAGGTTAAGTCTAATTCCCCCTCCATGATTACGGATCACCCTTGTTGACTCTCATTCACAAACAGAATACGGTGGAAGGAATGGGTAGGACTTAGGAGACCAGGTTGGGCAAGGTGCTAGAGCTCCCATCTGTTCCCGTGTCATCGGTTCTCAACTGTCTCATCTGTGCCTCCCTGGGACTCAGCTTTGGGAGCCACGAGTCAACATGTATGAATCAGGCCACCCTGAAGGCACCTGACTGGAGATACCACCTGGGATTAGTAACCACACAGCCACCCAACCTAGGAGCAAATCTCCAGGTGATTCTAGCCTCTAACCTTGGACTAGCTGATGCTGAATAGAGCAGAGATGAGTCAGCCCACAGAATCTTGCCCCAATCACAGGTTTGTGAGCATAATTAATATCGTCACTGTTTGAGGTTTGTTAAACCATTGCTTTGGGTTGTTATGCAATAATAGATAATTAGAACAAATAACTTATTAAAACTGGCAATTCAGACAATACAAAATATTTGGCTTTCTTCTTGGGGAAAAATGGTGAAAAAAGGTTTCTTCCAACCAGCTTCAAAATAGTCCAGAATCTAAAGTTGTCCCCCTGTTAGTTTTCTTGGGAATATAATTCACATGTAAAGCAACTTGCAAAAACTTTAAAAAATATAATAAATTACAGTTTTCCAAAGTGAGAAAACCACATCTGCTTACAGAGAAACAAATACATCAACATTAGACCATAGAATATTGTAGGTTGAGGATAGCAAGTGTGTCTATAAATCTCAGAGATAGTTAAGCTGTGTCACTAGGCTGGGAATTGCCTATGCTGCTTCTAGTAAAAAAGATGCTGTCATTCACTTTGGACGAGCTTCAGTGAGATAACACATAATGAGGGGCAACAGCTGAGGAAGGGAATGCCAACAGGGAGGGGCTTTTAAAATGGTTTTGATTTAATACAAGGCATGCACTATTAATAAAGAGGTTGAATGATACCTGTATGTTTTATAGGTTTATAAATTGGCTGTAGTAAAATATTTTACATCTTAGATCACTAGGTATTGTTTCAGCTTATTATGGGAGATATCTATCTAGAGTTGACTGAATTGTATTAATCTGAACCTAGTTTAATGATGCCTTAACATTTTTATGGGGGAATTTAATGTTTGCAATATCCATGTTCCTTATTTGAAAGCGTGACTTATAGGTTTCTCATTTTCCTTAAATTATGAAATCCTTCAGCTAATAAAGGAAAATGATTATAGTTTGCAAAAAAAGGCAAAGTCATTTAATAATCCATATAACTGTCTATTGTAGGACTTTGCATAATAATTGTAATTTAGCTATTAGGGATTCTAAAGGCAGTTATCAGTCATACTCTACAATTCTGGGGGAATCAGGCAAAGCCCAAATTATTGAAAGTATTTTAAATTCCCAAAGAAAAAAAAAAGACACACTATAAATTGGAAATATACTTTATAATAATGATATATTATTTCAAAGCAAAGAAGATCATCATAAACTACATAACAGATTGTTTTTCTTTCTTTCAGGTAAAGATACAATTTAAGTTTACTTTTATTTTTTTATTTTTATATTTTTAAGATTTTATTTATTTATTTGACAGAGAGAGAGAGATCACAAGTAGGCAGAGAGGCAGGCAGAGAGAGAGGAGAAAGCAGGCTCCCCACCTAGCAGAGAGCCCGATGCGGGCCTCGATCCCAGGACCCTGAGATCATGACCTGAGCCGAAGGCAGAGGCTTTAACCCATTGAGCCACCCAGGCGCCCAATTTAAGTTTACTTTGAAAAATGGAAATGAAAGTTCCTCTAAGGAGGAAATCAGCAGACTATAAAGTGCTGTTCCAATGTGGAATTTCACCAACATTTAGTAAACCTGGAACCATTAAGGCATAAAAAATTAAGAAAAAAACCCAATACACTGAAGATAAGTAAGAGATGAAATTACTTGCCATTATATGAAAGCATGACTGTGAGGTATCGCCATAGTATCCAGACCATTTTATAGGACTAAAGATGACTACTTAATAACTAGACACTTAGAAACATTCAAACACATATTAAATTAGACTGGCATTTTCCCCAGACATAAATTTACTTTCGAGGTAATAAATTATTCAGTTTTGCATAATTTGGGTATAGTTCTACACACAAACAAATCTGGGGGTTAAAATTTGTGGGTTCAGTTGGGGGTAGAATGTTTAATTCATTCAAACAACAATTATTTAAAAAATAACCAGTTGGTTGACTTTTATTAGAAAATTTTAAGGCCTAGACAAAAAGAAGTCTATGTTTTACTTACACAATATTCTCCACAATAAGAGAGCTTTTTGAACAAAACCTGTTAAGAAGTAGTTTAAAAATTATGGAATTTGATCATTCTAAATTATAATTTATTATTTTTAATAACATCTTTTTAAAGCTTAACACATATATAGAATAAGACTAACACACGTGTGTGTTTGTGTATATGTCTATGGATTGACTACTATACATGTATATCATATGTATCTGCAGGTATGTTACTATTTAATCTGATAATAACCCATTCAGTCAGAAGGAATACAAAATACCAAGTGAATCAACAGCAGACAAATAATGGAAATAGCAAAATAATAGAAAAGAGGATTAACATAGGTGAGAAAAGTCAAATTCAAAATTATGAAATTGGGGACAGATTCCAGGATGGATCCTTTTAGAAGAGAAAATAATACTGCAATTATAAAGTAGGGAATGATTGGATGCATATAAGTGTTGAAAGAGTTGGTTTGTAGCTACAAAAAATGAATAGCTGCTTATCAGTTTAGCATTATAGTTAAAATAAGTGGGCATGAGACAAAAATGAAATTGAACAGTTCAGAAGAAACAGAAAAACAACAGGTCCTATGAGATAATGTTCCCATTTGTCTCAGCAAACATCAGACTTTGAAGAAGAAATAGTAGACATCTATAAAGTGTTAGAAAAATTGAATCTAGGAGAAGAGTTCACAGAAGGAGAATTTTGTACCAAAAACAAAATATGTGCTCTTTGGGTATCTTATTTTATAACAGTGGTTAACATGCAACTTAGAGACTGTACATAAAATGAAAAAAAGATATTTTGAAAAAATACATTTTCTCCTACAACATTTTTTCTTGTTAAAATAAATATGCTAGTTTGTGACAGTCAGTCTTCTAAGAATCGGGAATAGAACAGCAAATGCTTATATTACTTCTTTTTCTTTAACACCTGCTGCTGTGTCAATCATCTAGTAGAAGACACTCACCAAACATGGTTGATGGAGAATGATGGAAGATAAGCACAGCACCTTGATTAATGATGTTCTTTTATTAAATATCTTTAATCAAATTGAATTTCTCCTAGAAAGAAAATATAAAACAACCTAGCTTTAGTAATTTTACCTTTAGAGAACCACTAGGAAGGGATATCAATTAAAAAGCTTTAATTTGGACACATCGGCATATATTTTTTAATCATGAGGATTTCACTGAGACACTGACTAGTTAGGATGACTGAATCTGCCACTTCCCAATTTTCTATTAAAAGTCTAATTTTAATTCGAATAAAGACAGTTGATAATAGCATTGAAACTTCATATAACAAAAAATCCGTTAGTAGAAACTCAGTGCTTCAGTGAGTGAACTGAGGACTGAAATGAGAGATAAAATCATAGTTTATGTTTGTGCTACCTTCTGGATGGAAAATGCATAATTTGTCTGGTACAGATAGCTGCAATATACTGCCCTTTTCTTAAGAAAGCTTGTACACAGCTTTGCACAACCAGAAAACTGGCCATCTTTCTCTCCCTTCCATGAGCACGGTTTTCTGAAATAGCCACATCCCTTCACTTCTCTCACTCAGGACTCACTACCAACACCTTCTCTTTCTTTAAACATTCACAGCTAGAAGAGTAAGAAAAATGGGAGGGGCAAACTGCTTCTTGGCCAGTGCAGTATTTATGGGTAAAGGACACACAGAGAGAAGTAGAGATTTGGTTGTTGGAAATGTTAGGGCAGAGGCTCAGAGATTTGATTTACTACGATTCTCGTGTTGTATTTGTTTAAAAGGAAAACCAAACAAAATAATTTGTGTCCTGCTATTCACTACATGTCATCTTTTCCCTGTCATACGATGATGGCAAGTTTGGGAACCACCTCCCATAGCCAACTAAATTAGTCCTGATTATCCACAGAAATTATGCTGAGATGGGCACAATAGCCAAATGTCTGGAGTTGAGACTCGAGAGAGCTACATCATTCCCTTCCCAAAATAATAATCACAGAGGGGATAAGATAAGGATAAGACAGGTGCACCATATGTTGGCAAACCAGACCATAGAGCATCTTTCTTTTTATAGGGATCAAGAGATGTCAAACAAACAGATAAATCCCCCACCACACAGGTGCATTAAATATAATGGATTTTTGAAAATGTTTCTTAAGACAAAAACATAGCAATATTAATTGAAAGGGGAAAGTATATATCTAAAAATAATTTTTTTAAAGATTTTATTTATTTCACAGAGGGAGAGAGATCACAAGGAGGCAGAGAGGCAGGCAGAGAGATGGGGGGAAGCAGGCTCCCCGCTGAGCAGGGAGCCCGATGCGGGCCTCGATCCCAGGACCCTGAGATCATGACCTGAGCTGAAAGCAGAGGCTTTAACCCACTGAGCCACCCAGGTGCCCTAAAAATAATTTTTAAAATGAAAATTAGAATAGAAAGTCTTGCTCTAGACTGGGATTGAGCCCATGTGGGGCTCCCTCTCCCTACCCCCGCTTGTGCTCTCTCTCTCTCAAAAAATAAATAAAATCTTTAAAAAAAATTACAGTTGCTTATGTAACTCACTATGTCTTTCTCCTTGTGCAGCTAAAAATCTGAAGACTTTAAAATCTGCATTTTTGGTAATGAAGAGTCGAATTGGCATTTCAGAACATCATTTAAATGGCACTGATGTAAAACAAGAGAAGATTTTTAAGAACACGAAGGACAAATAAATGTATTAAAAAGCATATAATATACAATTATAGGTGTGAAGGTAAGAATATAATTAAAATAATAGTCATAATAGTAGATAATACTTATTCCTGGAATATAAACTCAGAAATCCACAGAAGCAATAATCCCTATTCTGATAGTACAAGGAGATAAAATTCTACATCTCAAATATGATTCAGTGTGTTTTAAGGAAAAAATACATATACTAGTCTCTCAGAAAGAAAAAGCATGTAAAAATTAATTGAAAAAATCAGCATGACTTAAATTTCTTTGCAATTATGTAAACAGAAGTTAGTTAAGAAAAATAAAACTTCTGAAGAGTTTTGAGGGCAACTTTGGCAAAATTCTAGCTAAAAAGACATCTGAATTCTAGTTAATGTGAAGACAAAAGAAAGATATTTTCAGATGCGCAAGTGCTCTGAAAAAATATATGTAATTAGTGTTATTTAAAAATTATCAGTTTCGGTTCTGATAAATGAGAATAATTGAAATTAAAGAATTTAGGAACTAGAAGGCTATAATATAAAAGAGATTGTGGTAGGTCTAATTATAAGCATAGAATGATGTATGTGATATTATTTATTATCAATGACTAAAGTGATACCTGTAGAAATCTAAGCTATGATTAATCAGAAAAACAAACGATTTCAGTAGACTTTGTTAGAGCAGAGAAAAATTTAAGCAATATTATTTTCTAACAATATGGTTAAGCTAGTTGTGATATAAAAAATAGTTAAGTGGACTATATAGTCATTTTTTGAGTATATGGTAGTTAAGTAACACAATGCTAGACGGCTTCAACATATTTTATAAAAAAGATATGAAGTGCCCTGCAAAGAAGATATTGTTATCTTATTTTACATGGCTTACTTACATCTTTTATACACCTGAACAGAATTAAAAAAATGAATCTAGAACAAAGGCCAGTTACTGCCTGAGCTGGAATTCACAAATAAATGTAGCTGGCTCTAAACAATTCTCTCCACCACAATACCCTCCCTCAATGCTCCTGAAAATTCTATACACATGTTAAAACATTTCTACAAATGGTTTTGAATTATACAGGGAGAATGCCTATGTTTTGATAATAAAAATAAAAGCAAGATTCGAAAGTATAGGTAAGTATGACTTTATGAGCAAATGTATCACAGAAAAAGGGTTGCAAAGGAATATACCAAATGATTATCAGCTCTTGGGCAACTATCTCATTGTGTTTTCCAAATTTCCTGTAAATGAACATTAATCACTTTTGTACTTAAAGGACAGTTAAAGATTATTATTTTTTAAAGATTTTATTTATTTTTTGGGCAGAGAGAGAGAGTACATGAGAGAGCACAGGCAGAGGGAGAAGCAGGCTCCAGGTGAGCAGGGAGCCTGATGCAGGACTTCATCCCTGGACCCTGGGATCATGACCTGAGCCGAAGGCAGCGGCTTAACTGACTGAGCCACCCAGGCGCCCCTCAAGATTATTTTAAATTTACAAAGGTTGAAAGAGTTTATTGGACTGATTTACAGTCAAAATTTGGGGATTATATGGATTATATGTGAATTATAAAAACCTCAGCACAGTTTACCCTTATTAGTAAGATCTTACAGATCTTTATTTTTTAATCTAAATCAAATCCCAAAGCTTATTAATCACATCAATTTTCTATTTTACGGATGGATTTTCTTCTTCCCGTTTTCCACAAGAATATGTATTATATGTATAATCTGGAAAAAAATAAAGAATATATACTTTTGTATCTTTGATCAAGATAATGTATACAATAAAATGCCTATATTTTAAGTGCACAGTTCTATGAATTTTAACAAATGTATTTATCTGTGTAACTGCCATCAAATCATGATTAAGAGCATTTCCATCATTTTGGAAACCTCCCTCGTGCTCTTTTCCAAGCAATCTGGAAACCAATTTGCCATTTTTCATAAACATAAATGTAACTTTATAAACAATAACAAGAAAATGCTATTATTGTAAACAACAGAAAGAATACTCAGTCTTTATGCAATGAGTACTCCCATGTCGCACGACTTCAAGCTCCAAGAACCTGGATTACTTGTACATCCGTTCACTACCCTTTCCCCAGGACTTACCACAGTGCCTGTCACACAGTTGGAGCCCATAACACACTCACGGAATGAAATTTGAATGCATATTATCTGCAGGCTCTTAGGTGAGAAATCTTAGTAAAGATATAAATCGCTTTTCAGTGTTTTGTAGATTCCAAATTGGCGACTCTCTTGAAGTAATTCGGTGTTGAAATGGACCCGAGAAGCCTCGTCACCAGCAGCAGAGATGTTCCATCAGTTGTAAGTGATTCCACTGACAGCGAATTCTTCGATGCGAGATGTCAGATGTCATGGTGCCTATTTTCTCAATCCTCCCTCTTCTGTACTATGGGTGATACGATTCCTTCTTGTAGGTATATCCACAGTAGCACCAACTATGACCTCAATCATATAGGAATTTAAGAGACGACAAGAGTTTTGTATTACTATGTGAGATAACCACACATACATGGAATCTGTTCTTTATCTATAAAATTTGCGGTTGCCGGGGTGCCTGGGTGGCTCAGTCAGTTAAGCATCTGCTTTCAGCTCAGGTCCTGATCCCAGGGTCCTGGGATCGAGTCCCAGGTGGGGCTCCCTCACCCTATCCCTGCTTGTGCTCTCTCTCTCTCAAAAAATAAATGAAATCTTTAAAGAAAAATTGCAGTTGGTTATGTAACTTACTATGTCTTTCTCCTTGGGCAGTTAATGACCTTTATGTCAAGGTACACTTCTCAGGAACTAGTGAACCGTTAGGTCCTAGTATGTGTGAAACCTACGCATATATTCACTTTAAAAACAAATAAACTAATGTGGATCAATAATCTGTTATGGGGTAGGCTTTTTTCTAAGCTTTGGAGCTAGAGCAGGAAACAAATCATAAAACTCCTTATCTACATAAAGCTCATATTTTAGTGGGAAAACACAATGATAAATAAAATATGTAAATTAGACAGGATGTTGGATAAAGATAAATGCGTAAGGACTACAGAGAAAAGTAAGTCCGCCAAAAAGGACAGGCATGAGTCAGGAATGTCAGGGGAAGAAAGATTCCAGGCTACTTTAAATGAGAGGTATGGAATTTTTGAGCAGATCTTTCGAGCAAAGATGCGAAGATCACCAGAGAAGCATTCACAGAACAAGAACAACACTTGCCTCCTGCCGCCCCATCCCAGTCCAAAGCCATGTGATTTATTGGGGTCTGGGGTCATGCGGGCTGCAGTGGGGTGGAGGGGCCCGTGTTGCAGTCTTCAGGGATGAAAGCGGTGATGAAGGAGGGCCGCCTGCCGCCTGGGCTTGCAAAGCTTTCCGGGAACTGTGAGGCCAGGCCGTCCTGGGCAGGGACTTAACGATGACCTTGGCCGAGTCCAGCTCCAGCTCTCCAGGCAGCTGGAGTATCACCACCACCATCTTCATCTGGTCTTCAGTGACTAGGTTCCAGGGCTTGTGCCGCCGTGGGCTATAGTTTTCCATCTGCTCACGAATCTCCATACGACTGCACAGGTGCACCTGCCTGCGAGGTGAACTTATTTTAGCTGCACTCAGTGCACTTGGACTTCCGCACCGCCTTGGGCCTTCTGACGCGTACACCCAGCTGCTGGCAGAAGTGGAGCCGACCCTCCTGGTGGCTACTGGCTATGTGTTTCAGCCGGACCTCTTCTAGCGGAAGGGCTGCTTTCAGAACCCACAGCCGAAGGGCCTCTCACCTGCGTGGGTATGGCTGTGCTTGTCCGGGTTGGCTTGGGCACAGACGGTCTGGCCACAGAGGTTGGCCCTGGAAGGCTTCTTGCACATGCGCATGCGCAGGTGCAGACTGAGCTCAGCTTCCTGGGTAAAGGCGTGGCTGCAGAATTCACACACAGACAGCCTCTCATGCCTGTGCTGGGCTCTCATGTGCATCTGCAGGCTATTTCTGTTCCGGGCCGGTGCCCCCAGTCCTTGAGCACAAACAGCTTCTCCACAGGTGCTTAAAAGCCTCATGCAGCTGCAGCTCCCTTGGGACACTAAGCACTTGGCGCAGGTGGGACAGACGTGGGGCTTGGCAGTTCGGTGAAGCTTGATCGTGGGGCTCTGCAAGCCCTCCCTCGTGAGCTGCTGGTGCAGGAGGAACACCTGTAGGACATCTTCTCCGTGTGGGCCGCCAGGTGCAGCTACAGCTTGGTCCTCCGGCGGAAGGTCTCCTGGAACACGGAGCACGTGAAGACCTTTTCCCAGCCCTTCATGTAATTTCGGGCATATGCTCCAAGAGTTTCTCCTTCTGAAAATGACACTTTGCACACTGCGGACACTGGAAAGGGTTCTCCCCACTGTGTTTCCTGTTGTGGACTTTTAGATTATATTTGCTAAGGAACTTTTTTTTTGACAGAAAAAGGAAGGACTGGCTGTCCTTCTTTCACCTTTTTCTTAAGTGCCCTGAAGTAAAAATAATTAATATGCCAAAGTGGCATATTTTGAAGTGACACATTCTAATTTCCTTCAAAGGAGTATAGATATCTTCTAGGATGATAGGGGTTGGGTGCCTAATTATTAGGGTACAGAGTGCATGTGTTTGTGGGGGGGGGGAGCAGCACCTGGAAAAAGTATTTCAAACCTAGTGGAAAAATCCTCTCTGCATTTGAGAGCTGACTGGAAAGTCAGGATAGGACAGCAGTCAGAGGGAAGATGATGGCACAACATGTGGAATAGAATGCTTGGCCTCAGTAATTGTGAAAAATATAAAGAAATTTACAGCATGCATGGATCTGCTTAGAATTACCAATAAATGTTTCATATACTTCTTCTGGCCCAGAATCTTTTATGTTTACAGTTGCTTGATAAATATCTCACTATGAAAACTCCTAATCCTTTACCCAATTTTAGGATAAAAGATGCGTGCATGCATCTGGAATTATGAAGACAGACTGAGTGCATGCACTTGCAAAGGCAGGCTCAGTCTAACTCACAAACGGATAAGAAACCATCTTGACAGTATGCATCAGTGGCTATGCCTCTGGACTTTTTAATCCTCTTCTTTTGTTATTATTTTTGTTTTTATTTTAAACATTAAAATTGCTTGCGTTTTTACTTCTAAGTATCTAATATAAAAGTCGTTATCTCACCCTGCTCCTCTAAAACAGTTATAAAAGCATTTCTTGTATCACCATTAAATTTATTACATTTCAGTGATATTTTTTTCCTTGTACGATAGGAAGTTAATAGGCCTCATGAACTGTATCTAGAATACAAGTTGTACCGGTAGCATATTCCAACCTCTAAATGCCTTTCATGTCAGCATGAGAGATACCATCAGGCATTTGAAAGCTCCGGCCTATTTATAAAGATACCATCAAAACCTGCCTGATGTAGCTGACTTATGAATCAATTATCTGAACTACACCAAGTGATGTATCTATTCTGAATTTTAGAGTCATATATTTGAAGCTAAACTACAAACAGATAAACTATTCAACAGCCTATCATGATTCTTATCTTCATGTTTATATCTGTCAAATGTGCAGAGAATAAAAGCAAAATCTTAGAGATTTTACTGGGAAGTGTTAAAAAAATAAATCACACACAAGTTCTCTCTGTCTCTCGCTAGCACACACTCACACACACCTGGCTATTACATTACTTATGACCTGAGGGAAAATGAACACAGATCAAAAAGTAAAGTTTAAATAAAATCAAGTGGACAGGAAGGATTACTCTTGTTGTAAAGGAGAAAAATAACGATTGGTAAAATTTATTCTCGTAAGTTCTAGGTCTTTTTTTTTTTTTCATAAGTTCTAGGTCTTAAACGGCTGAGTCATGCAGTAAACAGAAATGACTTTGTTGTTATAAAAGTTACAAAACCACTGGTTGTAGAGAGGGAATGGTCCTGTTTCATTCCAGATGTTATTGAAAATAAGAAAACTTAAGAGAGATGTATTTCCTTTCTGGTTTGTATCTAGGCGATGCTTCACAAGATATATTCGGTATAAGGAGCTGCACTTCGTTTGCAAATATTAATTATGTCATTTTTATTGCTTGCCTCGTAGGATTCAGATTTCAGGAAAGTTTTGCTCATGATGACCAACCAAACCCATGAGAAATGGAAACATTAAGGTAACAATGTATTAAAATAGACTGAGAAGTGTAGTAACTTTACTTAATGAATTATCTTCTCAAGACAAAAACCTGTGTAAGATAACAAATTGATATCAAAAGTTTGTTTTTCGGTGTAAAATTATAACAAAAGAAACTCAACATTTTACTGCTTCCTCAAAAGACGATAACTGCTAAGGTGAAAGTAAAAAATAAGAGGCAGGTAGGCAAAAACATGCTGATGAAGGCATTTGGAGTTTAATACAACATAAACCAAGATTTCCAAAGTTCCGTTCCCTATAGGAGAATATCCTGCTGTGTGTGTGTGGGGAGGGGGGGACGTTAGCTGTGAGGGGATGGAATTAATTCAAAATGCAGAATCCTGAGTGTGGAAGTGTTGAATCTCTATGTGTGCACCTGAAGCTGACATTACTCTGTATGTTAACTAACTGGAAATTAAATAAAAACTTAACAAAATGCAGAATCCTGGGCCCCACTCTGGATTTACTAAATTAAAATCTGTGGGCATATCCTAGGAATTAGTCTTAATATATTTTTTAGTACTTCTTAGGCACACTTAAGCTTGAAAAACCTTTTTGTTAATGGGGGGGGGTCAAGAAAGCTGGCGTGGTAAGCAGGAGACAGGTCAGGAATGGCTGGGGCACCATGATAAGGGGTTTGGTGATTACGCTGAATGTGGTGGGCAGCCACTGAGCAGGAGAATGACGTGTGTATTTAAAATATGTTTCTACCTACAGGGTAAAGAAGGGCAATGGGAAGAAAAGCACGAAATCCGGAAAACCATAGTCAGAAGTGGTTGTAGTGACCTAGTCCCGAGATGGTAGTGGGTCACACTCACAATAATTAAAACAGTATTAAAAGCCATAGCTAATATTCACTGAACCATTATGTACCATAAAAATGCTTTCTAAGCATCTTCTCACTTAAATTACAAGGTGGGTGGGAACTATTACTATCCTTACACAGACAAAAGAGAAAAACTCAACTCAGTAATTAAGTGCTTTATATAATTAGTAAGTGGTAAGACAAGGATTCCAATCCACCTCTCTCTGACTCACCTGCTCATATTTTCAACTGCTGTGTTACTGTCTAAAAAGTGAAGACTTTGGCTTGACGTCTGCCTTTGGCTTGAGGTCACGATCTCAGGGTCGCGGGATTGAGCCCCTCATGGGGCTCCGCGCTCAGTGGAAAGGTCTGCTTCTCCCTCTCCTGCTGCCCCTCCCCACTCCTTGTGCTCACTCTCTCTCTCTCTCTCTCAAATAAATAAAAAATCTTAAAAAGGAAAAAAGGGTGAAGCAGCAGATTAGGGAGCTACAGAGAAGGTAGAATTGACAGGATCGATGGTTGCTTATATGACAAAACAGATAGGGAGGCCCGAGATGAGGCCCGGAACTTGAGGTGGATTGTGATGCTTTCCACTGACATAAGTAAGTACAGTAAGGAGGAAAGAGAATATATGCAGTTTGGGGGTTTAAGTTTATGATGCCTCTGGAATATCTATGCAGGAAGATGAATACCAAATTTTGGAGTTCCGGATACAAATCTCTGTAAGACTGTAGTTTGAAGAGTCAGATGCACATGGAAGAAACTCGAAATCTTACGAAGGGATGTTAATGCCCAGAGGCTTGATTATATTGAGAAGAAAAGAAGGCACACTACAAGAAACCTTAGGAGCACTAACCGGCCGAGGAGGAAGTAACTACGAGTATCACCAAAGAATACCTTCTCCAAGTGGGGTCCTTCTGAGAGTGACACTAGTAGTAATAAATACAGTGAGGTGATGGCCCACACACCTTATTTTTTGAAAGACGTTACAATATCTCCATTTTGGGGATGCACTAAGGAGTCATGATGAAGAATAGGTTGCCTGCTTTGTCATCTACTATCCAGACATGATCTCACGTTTACATTTCTGGGGAGATTTGTACACATCACTGATCCAATCTATTGTTATTTATTTTTGCATTTATTTCAGAGAGTGGCATTTTTACAATCCTGACTTCAAATTGTAGATTGAGCCTTATTTCATTTCAGTATCCTGATATGAACTTGGTGATATGATTTTCTTACAATTAATAGAGACAATATTCTCAGGATCAGTTATGTCCTTTATTAGAAGAGGAACATCATCGCCCAATAACTTGGCTCAGTTTCCTCTTGTTCCATAAACATCTCCAGCATACTCAAGCCAAATAGGCTCCTGTTTTTCCTTTTTCACTCTGTGTATTATTAGTGATTATTTTTTCCTATATAGCACTTGGGGTATTTTGTAACTGTCTTTTAACACATGAAATATTCCTTGTTCATCATGCTGGTTTGTATTCCATTGTGGATATACTCAGGTTTTTATAAATATAAATGCAGAAAAATTAATCTCTAATATATGTATTTTTGTCCCTAATAATCTTGTGATGTCCCTAATAGCAGAGGACATTAACATGCACAGTTTAAGAATGTAATAAACACTCAAAAAACATTTATTGAAGGACTTAAGTTTCAGGATTATTCAAGAACAGAATAATATTTTGTATAAAGCAGATACAGAAATTTTCAGTTTGTCCTGATAACCGACTGTGGTAGGACAGTGCTTGATATTAAAATGCGCCACTCTTTTTTCTGCATTTGTTATTGTTGTTTCAGGATTTGCAAAATGCACTGTACCATCTTGTGTAATTGGGTAAATCTTAGTAAAGAGATAGATAAATTGACACTATGTACAGAAGCATAGGAAGTACCATGTAAATATACTTTAACTAGCAAAACATGTAACAAATTCCTCTAATTTAAAGTTTTATATTCTTAGAAATATTAAAAAATATAACAAAAGACATTATAATAGGTCTATCTTTGCACAGAAGCTAATGAGAAAGTATTCTTTCAGCATGCCTGGGTGGCTCAGTCAGGTGAGCAATCAGCCCTTGGTTTCGGCTCAGGTCATGATCTCAGGATCATGAGATAGAGCCCTTTGTCTGGCTCTGCCCTCAGCAGGGGGGCAGGGAAAGGGGACTGCTCAAGGCTCCCTTTCTCCCTCTCCCTCTGCCCCACCCCACCCTCTCCTCCTCTAAATAAAAATATTCTTCCTCAAGTATGTATTAAAAACAAAATATTATATAGGGCAGCTCCATTTCTCTTCGTGAGGAATTGACATCAAGAGATTTGGAAGCATAATTTTTTGGTACCTGGGCAACTGGTGATGCTGGGTCCTGGTGCCCCTTAAAATAAAAAAATTTAAAAAATTAAAAAAAATTAAAGTCTAGAGCTGCAAAAGAAATACACTTAAAGATGTGTAGGCATGTAAAAAAATTAAATATTTGATTTGTGGTATGAAATAAATAAAATTTGTGACCCTCCAGAACATATTTCTTTGGATGTAATAAGTGTGATGTCTTCAATACTTAATGTTGTCTCATCAGTCAAAGGAGGGACGCCTGGGTGGCTCAGTTGTTAAGCATATGCTTTAGGCTCAGGTCACGATCCTGGGGTCCTGGGATTGAGCCCTACATGGGGATCTCTGCTTGGCAGGAAGCCTGCTTCTCACTCTCCCACTTCCCTTGCTTGTGTTCCCTCTCTTGCTGTGTCTCTCTCTGTCAAATAAATACATAAAATCTTAAAAACCAATCAATCAATCAAAGGAAATTAAAAACAGGAGTTACTCCACATAAAATGAGTAAGGGCTGCAAGGAAGAAAATATAAATAACCAATTAACAGATCAAAAATTAGGGCGCCTGGGTGGCTCAGTGGGTTAAAGCCTCTGCTTTCGGCTCAGGTCATGATCTCAGCGTCCTGGGATCGAGGCCCGCATCGGGCTCTCTGCTCAGCGGGGAGCCTGCTTCCTCCTCTCCGTCTCTGCCTGCCTCTCTGCCTACTTGTAATCTCTCTGTGTCAAATAAATAAATAAAATCTTTAAAAAAAACAAACAAACAAAAAAAAAACAGATCAAAAATTATTCAAGTTTCTAGTAACCAAAAAAATTAAAATAAAAATACTGAAACATTTGGCCTTGTCTATCATATTGGTAAATGTTAAGATGAGAATAATATTCAGTGCCAAAACCAGGATAGTGAGCCTGGCATTTCCTGCTCCTTATGGGTAGCATACACATCTATTAAACTGTAGGGGAAATTAATTTGTCAATAGGTATCAAGAGCTTATGCATGAAAAATCTGTTTTTTCTATCTATGTGCATGGCACTGTGTAGACTTAGTACGTTTTATTAAAAAATCAAATCAAATTAAAAACACAGCAGAATGCTTTAGATAACTCTGCATTATTCATTTCTTCTGACATAATTCTTTAATCATGACTAAATTTAGAGAAGGAGAGGACAAGAAAATACATGTATATTCTCCTTTTCCACATATTTGTTCAGTTCTATGAAAGTTATGCATTCCATGATTTTAGTCTAAATTTTCAAATTTAGAATAGTCAAAACGATATCAAAATGTAGGGTAGTTTACATTTCTACGGTGTTTTCTTTTAATGTTTAAGTTATTTCAGTTATGTCTTTATGTGAAAAGGAGAAATAAATTCTGATTTTCTGTACCATTATAGGTAGTTATATTCCACTTGATTACAAAAGGTAAATTTATGCAAAACTTTGCTTTTGAAATTTAAATGATATGTTTTCAAGTGGATATATTTTTAAAACTATGAAGAAAGCATTTTCTTTTTTTTCTAAGATCCATTGTTTTGACCTGGATCTGAATTGTGGGCAGCATTTTATTTGTTGTACTCTAATTTTTAAAAATATAAAGATTAAAAAAAACAAAGACCACATTTACTTCAATGCCTTGTCCAAGCTGACTTTTTGGTAAGAATTCTTACTCCCTCTGGGGTTCTTCTTATTTCATTGGCATATTTTAAGGATTAAATGCACTCCTTGGAGGTTTTAAATTTCTTTATGTTTTAAATTTCTAATGAAATTAGAAAGAAAGAGAAATAATACATAGGGAAATTATGCCTCTTTAACTCCTTTAAGACATAAAGAGGTACACACATAAAACTCAGTCTTTTGAAATAATATTTATATCTTTTTGCCATGAAATTCTTAGTATTTCAGGACTCATTTTACAAATTGTTTACAAATTGTTTTTATTTAATGGAACCAGTAGAAAATTTTAAGGTATTCAACTAGTTATTCAATTAATATATATTGCTAATTTTACAGGTGTGCATATTTAGCATAAATATTATTTCTTATTTCAGCTTTATACATTTAAAAAATTCCACAAAGTGATTTATAAGATTTTACTTCAAGATTTTAATCATGAATGTGACAATACTTTTTTCATATAATCACCCTCATTTGGTCATTTTATTTTATAGATATGATACTTACTTAAGGAATGTTCTGTAGTTACATACTTAGTTTTTTCAATTTTTTTATGCTACATACTGCTGTTATATGTGTTATGCACATATTTTTTCATAGAACTATTATATAAATAAGAAAACATTTGAAAATAGTAAAAAATGTCAAATAATTGCAATATTTTAAGATTTTTGATACCTCTTGCCAAATTACTTTCTAGGAAAGTCTTCCAACTTATACCATCTCCAGGACTATTGAAGGTATGATAGTACTTTTGCTTATCCATTATTTCTTTGGCTTTTCAGCATCTTCTGCATTTGGTCCTTAGGAGATTTTTTCTTATGGCAAAATTCATTTTCTATATTTCAGAAAATTTGTTCTGCTATGGAAGAAAGGAAAATGAATAGAGTAACCTACGTGCTAAACTGCGGTGCATGTTAGAAAGATAAAGTGGATCATATATCTGAATATAGAAAGGGATGGGAGAAAACAGAAATACCTAACTAATATTCACAAGGCACTAAATATACATGAGGCACCAGGGGCACTAAATATTCATGACATACTAAATATACATGAGACATTCAATATTCTTTTTTTAATTTTTTTTTTTAAAGATTTTATTTATTTATTTGACACAGAGAGATTACAAGTAGGCAGAGAGGCAGGCAGAGAGACAGGGAGAGGAGGAAGCAGGCTCCCTGCTGAGCAGAGAGCCCGATGTGGGCCTCGATCCNAGAGACAGGGAGAGGAGGAAGCAGGCTCCCTGCTGAGCAGAGAGCCCGATGCGGGCCTCGATCCCAGAACGCTGAGATCATGACTTGAGCCGAAAGCAGAGGCTTTAACCCACTGAGCCACCCAGGCGTCAGAGACATTCAATATTCTTGCAGTCTTAATTCAGCCAACATTTGATGACTGCCCTCATGGCCCCATGAGTCCTCTGCCCTTGCAAGGAACATTCAAACCTGTTTTTGTCCTCGTCTTCATACCATCATAATACCACGAACACTGCAAACCCCAAGAATCAGGTAGTGTCCTTTCAGTTTAAAGGCATTATATCCTCGGCCAGTTAAGCACCCATCTCTTGTGCTTTGCTTTGTGCTGTGTGCCCTAAATTAGCTCAAGTCATTCAATTTGTTCTGCGAGCCTTTCTGTTCCCTAATCTCTGGGGTAGTTTGGTAGCATACTTGTACGTGGTGGCTACTTCTGTGTGAAGACGATTTTCCGCATGACACTTTCTTACCTTTGCAACTGTACATTTAAGCACTTCTCATACATTTTAAGTATTTTTAGGTGGTTGGTTGTTTGGGGGGGTTTTCTTGAGAGACAGAGTGTCTGCGTGACGAGTGGGGGTTGGGGGGTTGAGGAGGGGCAGAGGGAGAAGAGAGAGAATCTTAAGCAGGCTCCATGTCCAGTGTGGAACCCCATGCTGGGCTCTATCTCACAACCCTTAGCCACAGCTCAGGCTCAGATCATGACCTGAGCTGAAATCAAGAGTGGGACGCTTAATGATCTGAGCCACCCGGGAGCCCCAATCTTTTAACAAACATTTAAGTGTATGGTACAGTATTATTAACTAAAAGTACAATACTGGACAGCTGGTCTTTTGAGCTTTTTCACATTGGAAAAGTCACCAGTTTTATGAGATTTTTCCCCTGTATCTCACAGGAGTTCTGGGCATCAAGGAGGGCAGTAGTGAGAGTATGTTTCGAATGGCATAACCGGCTATGTGAGAGTAAGGATTTTAGTATTTGGGTTGTCATGCTCTTTATTCTTGGCTTTCTGTTGGTGCACCAGAGTCAGCTGTTTTTCAGCAATTTTAAATGTTGACAAGATACTTTTCCCCCCACTCTGTAGTAGTATAATGCTGCACTGGTGGACAGACAATTGTTTTATATGTAGTTCAAGATGATGGTGTTTGCAAGGAAGCTCCTTACAAGAGTTTCATTTTGATACATCCAAACATAAGGATGAACAAACAGTTCTAGGTTCCTTCTTTGCTACTGTGGAATTACCAGGAAGCATCCAGAATGTGTTAGCTGCTGCTACTAGAACCCTCCCAGGATATATGGGTCTTATATGGAGATTAGGAAGCTCATAGGAGAAAGGACTCACTCCTATGACAAGTGACGATGACAAGCTATGGGTACGTAGGCGGCTGCCTCCGCTCAAGAAGAATAATTCTCTGGAATTTAGAGTAAAACTTTTCCCTTTCTAGGCACCAAACAGCGTTCTTTCACCCTTTCAAACTGAAACAGAGACCACATACTTATATAGTAAAATTAAAGGTGTAAGACTCTTAGATCAAGTGAAATACTTTTTTTTAATTTTTTTTTATTTTTTAAGATTTTATTTATTTATTTGACACAGAGAGAGAGATCAGATCACAAGTAGGCAGAGAGGCAGGCAGAGAGAGAGGAGGAAGCAGGCTCCCTGCCGAGCAGAGAGCCCGATGTGGGCCTCGATCCCAGGACCCTGGGATCATGACCTGAGCCGAAGGCAGCGGCTTTAACCCACTGAGCCACCCAGGCGCCCAAGTGAAATACTTTTATAAAAGTACTCACTGAACACAACCACAAAGGAGATGAACACCTAGTGTGGTTGCCATGAAATAAACTGTATCAACCAGTAATTTAACTGTAGTCTTAAAATAAGAGTAGTTTTATTATTAGTGGAATATATATTTCTTGAAGAATTGAGAGCTTAGAATTAAAAATAGAACAGGTGCCCTAAAACCCATTTAATCTATACATCCACTAAGTTTTAATTAAAATCTTATATACAGACAATTTGCAAAAAATATTTTTGTGGTAGCTACTGTATGGACGTTTTCTAGTTTATGGCTTCACACATACGAGGACCTAACAGTTTCACCAGTTCCTTAGAAGAGTATCTTGACATAAAGGTCATTAGCCGAACAAGGAGGAAGACATAGTGAGTTACATAAGCAACTGCAAATTTTAGATAAAGAACGGATTCCCTGCGTGTGTGTTTCTCTCATGTGGTAATAAGAAACCCTTGGCCGTCTCTTAAATTCCTATTGACTGAGGTCATAGTTGGGGCTGCTCATGGATATACCCGAAGGAATCGTGCCACCCATAGTATAGGAGAGGATGGTCTGAGAAAATAAGCACCACAACATCTGACACCTGTTACCAAAGAGTTCACGGTCAGTGGAACACATACGATGGAAGGTGACATCACGTTTCTGCTGTTGGGGTGGGGATAAGTCAGCTTGGGACTCATTTGGCACCAAGTTACATTCAAAAGGGTCATCAGTTTGGAGTCTACAAAGCACTGAAGAGCAATTAATATCTTTACTAAAATTTCTCAGATGAGTTGGCGAATAGATTCTGAAATGAAAGAATACCTATAGCATGTCACAGAGTCAAATATGTTAAAAATCCACCTATCTTTGCTAATTCCCCTGAAGTTCTAAATATTTCAGAAGTCCCCAGCCCTGACTAACCTTTCTGATTTCATCCAAACGTTTTTCTCTCTCAAAACATGAATTCCAACTTTATAATATTATATTCTGTTTCTTTTATATTATATTGGAGACTGAATTAATCATGCTCTGATGAGGCAAACTCTTCATCATCCATTATCACAAATGACCCCATAGTTTCAGCTAGAAACTTCCATATAAAACAGAGTGAGGGGGAGGAGTTCGCTCTTTGTCCCAGACATACTAGTGGTATAAAAATGTCTCGAGACTGTAAGTTTTCTCTTCTTCTGGTTTCCTTTCTTTTTCCCTGTAATTTCTTACTCTTTTTTCCCCTTTCCTTTATCCATTTTTAATGTCCTCTTTTCTTTTCTTTATTGTTTTTTCCTTGTGTAGATCACAAAAGTTTTCACAGAAACAAAATGTAAATTAGCCATCACTTAAAATAATGTCAATAATCCTTACGGCAGCCTGAAATGCTTTCTGTATTGCCTTCCTGTGTCATCCTATTGAAGCTTGTCTAAATACAGGATGCACAGTCCCTGAGAAGGACTAAAATTAATTCTTGGTATTAATTGGGGTGACAGTAAATATCATAGTCATGTGAACTCCACCAAATATACCCAAAGCACACACACTCCCTCTTCTCTCTGTGTGTGTCTGTTTTTCACTTTCTTTCTCCATTCCACTTCTCTTAGCTCATTCCTGATGGTTACTTCTAAGTAAAATTACACACACACACACACACACACACACACATATACACATACATATAGTGAAAAGCAAACAAACAATCATTGGATTTCTGGGGTGTAGAGATGTGCCTTACCACAGGGTTGTGAAGATAATGAAGCTGTTTTGAGTCCCTCATTCTCTTTGTGTTCTTTGAACCTTTCCCCCTTCTATTTGTCTCTGTTACTTTTACATTTAATGCTTTGTGGGTGGAAAAATTTAGACAGACCTCTTTTCAAATTAGAGCTTCATACTTAAAAGCTGCTCTTAACCTGCCTTTGTTGCTCCTGTCACATCTCAAAAATAAAAATAACAATGTCTATTTCATAGAATTGGAGGCATTAAATCAGAGAATGTATCTAAAGGACTTCATGTAATATAGAGCAAACAAAAACCAGTCCACACATGTTTCTTATGTCCTCATTTACCTTTCTTTACTGGAATATATTTTCCTGAAAGGGTCTAATATCAGAAAGCAATACTAAAGGGAGAAGTTTTGTCACTAAATTGCTTGTCCTGAAAGACTTCAACTTTAAGCTTTGTATGTAAAAGAAAAGTATCAAATTTATTTTATATTAAAGGGGATTCTAAAATGTTTGAGCTGGTAGAATTGAGATATAATTTCTTTCAGTAAATCTTACCTGTTGGAGAAGTTAATGTTTGAATATTCAGTTCTATTAGTCACAAAGCTTCTTTCACTATATTCTTGTCAATAAAATCATTTAAATATATGAAACATGAAAAAACAGTGCGATATTATGGTTTCCAAATCCTTACCTGGTTATAGATAATCAACATCTGAATATCACAGTTTTACTTTAAACACAATGATGTTTTATATCCTGTACTAGACACCATAGGAACCATTAATCTCTATTTCTAATAAAACTTCATAACTAGTTAAGTGCAGTTGTTAAATAATTTCTTTTTATAGTAAAAGCTTTTACAATTAACAAGCCAGACACTGTTTCAAGTCATTATCAATTTCTCTGTGATTATTATAGCTTCCATAATAATCTGCACTCTATTAACATGGATTTGGCTGCACTTTAAGAGCAGCATCATTAGCTTTGGTTTCACAAAAAGATGAGAAGAAAGTAGATTTTTAAATTCACGGAGTCTCAAAGTTGCAAACTAACTCCAAATCTCTTGGGCCTAAGACACAAATAATGCCGTATTTAATTCTGAACACGACTTATTTTTGTTCCAAGCCAACTTTGGGAACTTGTATTCATTAATAATTTTTATAATTATCTATTTTTTTAAAGATTTTATTTATTTATTTATTTGATAGAGAGAGATCACAAGTAGGCAGAGAGGCAGGCAAAGAGAGAGGAGGAAGCAGGCTCCCTGATGAGCAGAGAGCTGGCAGTGGACCTTGATCCCAGGACCCTGAGATCGTGACCTGAGCTCAAGGCAGAGGCTTTAACCCACTGAGCCACCCAGGAGCCCTACAATTATGTATTTCTTATTTAGATTTCAAATTTGAACAGAGTAACAGCTAGAAACTCTGCAGTTACACAGCATAAAACGTACTTAGTTATAATTAATATTTATCATCCAAAGAAAAAATAGTCCCAGAGGGAAAGTCCCAACGGTAACAGTCGTGCATCAGATATTTTGTAAATGTGGTTGAGTCTAGACAAATAATGACAGTGTAAAACAATAACGATATTCTATTCATTGAACAGATGAAAGTTCAAAACACAACTAAACATCTAGAAAAGAGCATGCCTTTTCAGGAGAAGATTCAAGAAAATGATTAACTTTATACATTGTTACACATGCATTTATAATTTCTGTGGTAAGGATTTCAGCTCTGGTGGGGCTAGATTAGTTCTTGGTGGATCAGCATCCTCATCTAATATAGAGAAACATAAATCAAATACATGTAATTAAATAAATAAAATAAAAATGAATAAAATATGTCTGGCAGATAAAATACAGGGAAAAAACTCTAAAGGAAGTAGACAGTTGCTGGAATACAAACAACTAGAGAGAATTCTGAAGGGAGAAAAACTCAGAGATAAAGGATGGCTTCCTGAACCCTTGAAACCCCCAGGGCATCTACTAGACTAGGCATTTGGGGCAGCTGGAAGTCTACCGCAAAGTCCAGAGGAAGGTTACTGAGAAAGGGCGGGAAAACAGAAGAATTATGGATGGAAATTTAGAGACTCATATACGTAGCTAATCTTCCTTCAGCACATTTGCCAAATGCTGAGGCTGCATGGAGCGCAGGCCTAAAGTTCTGCAGAAAAATTTTGAAGAATGTAAGAGACTGTTACATTCTCATGAGGATAGAGATTAGAGGTTTTTACTAATACAGGAAAAAAACAGGGAATACATACTATTTTTAGTTAAAAGTAAAAACGAAAACAAAACAAAATAGAAACCTGGAAAGCATATAAATCAGAGGTGACTCAGCCTTCCTAGAACTTCAGCCCGGCTTTTATTTATCATAATCTCTGGTAAAATTAAGATGCTCAGCCTCTTCTCTATCTGATCTATGAAATGAAGGAGAGAACTTTTTGAGATATGGAAAATAAGACATGAAAATAGTATACAAGCCTCTATAATATTTTAGAAACAAATTGTCTGGAATTCAATCAGAGGTTAAAAATCATGTCAAAAAAAAAAACAGGATCATAAGAACAAAAGCCAAAGGAAACAGAAAATATAAATGGACATCTATGTAAATACGGATAGACATATATAGATAGATAATAGGTAGATAGATTTAAATAAAGTGACTAGAAGCATCTAACACTAAATTAGATACAGTATAAGATAAGATTATAGAACTAAATGATAGAACAATAGAAAATATCTGAACATTTGCATAGGGAAAAAATTATGAACATTGAAAAAAAAGTATTGTAGAAATAGACTTAAAAGCATTACTGTTGATGAAGTCCAGAATCAGAGGGCATAGAATACAAGCAAAAAATCAATACCAGAACTGTTAGGATTCGAACAAAAAGAGAATAATACATTATTGGAAAAATTAGTTAAAACACATTCAAGAAGTACTGAAGGAAGTACTGAAACACTCCGTCAATATGAATGTAATGTAATGTAATGTGCAACCCAGTATAAGCACTGAAAATCAAAAATAACAAAAAATAAAAGCAGGCAGAGAAACAAAATCACATTTCCTTCAAAGAAACAACAAGGAAGCTGATGGCTAACCTTTCCATGGATGTGATGAGAGCCGGAGGAAATTGAATTAAATCTCCAAAGTGCTGAAAGGAATTAGCTCTCACCCTAGCAATCATCTATATGCAGTGAAAACATTTTTCAAAAGCAAAGGTGAAATAGTGTTTTTGGACAATTAAAAACTGAGGGCTAGTTCACAAGTTTAGAAAAACAAAAATTGAGACGAATTGTCACTAGCTGTGACAAAAGAAATCTGTAACTAAAGAAATACTAAGTGAAGTCCTTCTGGCAAAAGAACTTTCCAGTTGGGCGCCTGGGTGGCTCAGTGGGTTAATGCCTCTGCTTTCAGCCCAGGTCATGATCTCAGGGTCCTGGGATCGAGGCCCGTATCGGGCTCTCTGCTCAGCAGGGAGCCTGCTTCCCCCTCTCTCTCTACCTGCCTCTCTGCCTCCTTGTGATCTCTCTCCCTCTGTGAAACAAAAAAAAAATCTTTAAAAAAAAAAAAAAAAAAGAACTTTCCAGTAGAAAACAGAGCTTTGCAAGAAGGAAAAGTTACATATAAGGCAAATACAAATGAATACTGATTGAATACTGATAACAAAGCAACATAATGTCTCATGAATTTTAAATTTCCATGAAATATGTTAAAGAATGGTAAATGAAGTTGAAGTTTCCTAGGGTCTAGTATTACCTAGGTAGTGAAAAAAAATGGCACCTGGATGGCTCACTCGGTTAAGTGGCTGCCCTCGGCTCAGGTCATGATTCCAGGTCCTGGGATAGAGCTTCGCTTCAGGCTCCCTGCTCGGTGGAGAGCCTGCTTCTCTCTCTGCCTGCCCCTCCTCCAGCTTCTGCTCTCTCACTCGCTCACTCTCTGTCTCTCAAATAAATAAATAAAATCTTAAAAGAAAAGAAAGAATGAAAAAAATAATTGTATTAGACGATGAAGTATCGATATAAAATATTTTTAAAATCTGTAGTGACCATTAAACAGGAAGCAAAAGATAAATTAGAAAACTAGCAAGATAAATATAAATAATAAAATTTTTTAATTTACACATAGAAGGCAAGAAAAGAGAGATAAAATCATAAGACAAATGAAATTAAATGCCACAAAATTTTTGATGTATTTAAAAACCCAAATACATCAATATGTACGTTTTATGTAATTGAACCAAAGTAAAAGACTTAGATTGCCAGACTTCCTAAACAAAAGACAACTATATCCTGCTTATAAGAGATATATATTGAATGTAAGAACACAGAGTGATTCTTACAGGATGGAAAGCAACAAAGCATGAAAACACTAATGCAACTAAGCATGCAAAGCCAAACACCCCACAAAATGGACTCAAGGCAAGAAGGACTTAAATTGTTATATACTTCTAACACAGTTTCAAAATATGAAGAATAAAAGTTGACGGAACAGAAAAAGAGATAGATAAATGTATAATCCTAATGGAAGACTGCATTAAGCAAACAAAAATGAGAAAATATATAGAAAATTTTATTATAATTGAGAAATTGAATCTGTTAGACATTTAGATAATATGTGGATTCTTTTCAAGAGCATATATAGTACTTCCTCAAGTTAACCATGCATTGTCATTAAAATTAAAATGATTTACATTACTGAGGTCATGGTCTCTGATTATAGTGAAATTTATCTAAAAGATAATCAGAAAATTCTCAATTTCTCAGAAAAGAAACAAAATACCAATAAATAACTGGGAGGAAGGAAATGTAATGGAAATTGGAAAAAAGTTAAAGCAAATGGAATGATGATATGACTCTTGAAATAACTTGAAAGTCACACAAACAGGAAGGAACACTTTATAAGTTTCTGGGGTCAATTAAGCCTGACAAAGGAATTCAAAAAAGAAGAAAATTACTGGCAAAAGTTGCTGAGCAAAGTAAATGCAAAAAAAAAAAAAACCCAAAAAACAAAAAACAAAAAACAAACTCAGCAATGAATTCCAATAGAATTTAGAAATATATATGTATATATTCGAAGTCTGTAAGCATGTGTATATGTATTTATACACACTATATGAATGCATAATTAAAATTTACTACATATGTGTATATATACACACACATATGAAAATCTGACAAACTGAGGTTTATTTTAGGATTGAAAGGTTGGTTTAATGTTAGAAAAAATAATCCATACAATTCACCACATTTTAAAAAAGGACAAAATTCATTCAGTCAACTTGATAGTCACAGGAGAGATAGCTGACAAAATTCAGTATACTTTGTACTGTGTACTGTCCCCAAAAAACACCCACAAAAAAAAACTTTTAACAAATTAGGAATAGAAAGCTACTTCCATAACCTGAAAGGAAATTCCTACCAAAAGCTCATACAAAACAGAAACATATATTTGATGAAGACTTCATGAAGGGAATGGCCCCTCCCCTTATTATTACTGAATATTGATTTGAACCATGTCTATACACAAATAGTCATGAATACGAATGCTCAGAGCAGCAGTATTCTCTGTAGCCACAAACCTGGAAATATTTCCAATGTTCCAGTGTACTAGAAGGTATAAATTCTGGTCTTTTCGTTCAATGGAATAGTGTACTGTAATAACCATGAATAAACCACATTTACCCACAATGGCATGAAGAGATGATTATCCACAATGACACGAAGCGGTGACATGGAGAAATCTCACAAACAGAACTCGAGGGAATGAAACATAGTACAAAAGTGTGCATAGATATTACACACATTATATGCTGTTGTGGGTGTGGAGAGTGTGTGCACTTGGGTGATGTAGCTGGAAGACAACAGAAGGAGTTTTGGGGGTTTAGATAATTCGTTTTTTTATCATGGTGCTGGTTGCGTTATGGCTTCATTTCTGAAAATTCATCAAGCTGTATGCTGTTACACCATATACACTTTCCATGTGACTATTTAAATTAAGTTTATTTAAAATAACATAAAATAAAGATTCTGAGGGAATGGAGTGTTAAAATGCAAATGCATCAGATTTAGAGGCTAATTTCATATTGTAAAAGCATAAGAGGAAAGATGATCGCACACTTACTTTGTGTAATCTCCATAAAAAGAAACTGCTTCTTTTGATCCTGATCTCTTTGTATATATATATATGTATATTTATATGTATGTGAATATGTATATGTATATTTCTTTCTGATGCACAGATTATCCCTCATTTCTGTGGGAAAAAAAAGCCATTTTAAGATGAGGGCAACCCAACTACCGTAATCAAATCATAATTCAAGTTTAGATCTGNATGTATATTTATATGTATGTGAATATGTATATGTATATGTATATTTCTTTCTGATGCACAGATTATCCCTCATTTCTGTGGGAAAAAAACGCCATTTTAAGATGAGGGCAACCCAACTACCGTAATCAAATCATAATTCAAGTTTAGATCTGAAACCTATTTACTCTGGCAAAATGGATGATGCTGCTTGTGAATTTCAAACTCTTTAATATTAGCCTCATTGCATTTCTCAGTAGTTAGGCTTGAAACATGAGGCAAGTTTTCTTCTGCCAGTGTTCACAACAGACTTTATACAAACTTTAATGAAAAAAATTTTTAAAGAAATTTCATCCCAAGCCATCCTGTTCCTTATTCTTTTTCAATGGAATGTCTTAACACAGTATATACCAGTAAGTACTTAAAATGTATATATACGTGTGTGTGTGTGCATGTTCAGCAATAGAAAACATTTTTCATCTGTAATCTAACTGTAAATAATCTATATGTAAAAGAAGCCATTAATGTAGTTCTTTATCTCTTTTGGAATAATGTGAAAAATACTGGACTTTCAAAACTATGAGAAAAATGTTCTTTGCTTTAATCAAAACATATATTTTGACAGTTGTTAACCTACCATACTAAATTTGAATCTAATAAAATATTCTAAGCATGTGTAAAAAAGTTTAATGACAATGAAATGTTTTTCTTCTAAATCTTCTCCTAAAGAAGAATGAGAGCTAACCGTGCACTAAATCTATTTTACCAATCTTACGCTATTTTTTGCCTTTTTTCACATTTCATTAAGTTTCTCTATGTATATCACTAATTAATACATTTTCACATAGACAAATTAAAAATTATATTCAAGGATACGTCAGATTTTTTTCTAAAGTACTTTTATGTTTTTATAATAACTTTTAAAAATGAGTTGGAATGGTGTGAAATTTTGTTGTCTTCTGTAATAAATTATTATTAGTACTTCTATGTTATATGTGTTATTAAATTATACCAAAGATATATGATTTCTGAATATTAGTAGAGCATTTGAGATAGAGGTAGAATGATAGGATGACATATTATGAAGGGTAATCCTGTGTATTTTTCCCATATCAGCTTGCTCATAAGAAATGTTTATTGATAAAATGAAGTAGAAATTACCTTCAGAGAAAATTCTAGTATTTGACACTATGTATGGCAAGAAAATGCTCATAAAAATTATAATGCTTCCAAGCTAAAAAAGTTAATGTATTTATTTATACAGGTAAGGGTTCATAGATTTTTAAGGATTTTTGAATTCTTTCATGGAGACAAAAGTAGAGATGCATTTATGGGTTTTAAACAAGATGCTAAAATGTTAGGTTGGCATTTCTGAAGATTTTCTTAGACAAGGTGACAAATGGATTGAAAATCCATATGACTGAACTACAATGCATTTCAATGATGATGTTTATTTGATAGATTAAATTTATGTCTGTGGAAAGAAGTATTAAAAGTAGTAAATGATATGCTTATGCATTGGAAGACTGAACATAGGTAAGATGTCCATTCTCTTTTATTGATCACTAGCCCAAAAGTTTCTATGAAACTTAAGCAAGTTTTGTGTGTTTTTTTGTTTTGTTTTGTTTTGTTTTTTGTAGTCACAGGTAAGATTTTTTGTAAATTTATATAGAAAGAGAGGCTCTACAATAGCCAAAACAATTTGGAGAAAGAGGAATAAAATGGGAAGAGCGACTCTCCTTGAAACTGAGGCTTACTGTATAGCTAGAGTAATGAAGACAATATGGTATTGGCAGAGAGAGACACAGAGGTCAATGCAACCTAACAGAGAGCTCAGAATAGGCCCATATAATATGTTCAATTGGTTTTTGACAAAGATGCAAAAGCAATTCAATAGAGGAAAGAGCCTTTTCAACAAATTATACTGGAGCAAGTGAGCATCCATAAGAAAAAAGAACAGAATATAAACCTCACGCCTTATACAAAAATTAACTCAAAATGGATCATGGGGGTGCCTGGGTGGCTCAGTCAATTGAGGGTCTGACGCTTGATCTCAGCTCAGGTCTTGCTCTCAGGGTCCTGAGTCCAAGCCCCATGTTGGGCTCCATGCTAGGGATGGAGTCTACTTTAAAAAAAAAAAAGTCATGAACTTAAATGTACAATAAAAAGCAGTAAATTTTCTTAAAAAATTTAGAAGAAAATCTTTGGGACCTATGACTAGGCAAAGAGTTTTTAGACTTGTTATCAAACATATGATCCATAAAAGGGGACTCCAATAAATTAGATCTCAGTAAAATTTAAAAGTTTTCTCTGTAAAAATCCTACTAGAAGAATGAAAGGACAAAAGAATATATTTGCAAGTCACGTATCTGACAAAAAACATCCTTTTAACTATAATATATAAAGAATTCTTAAATGTCAACATTAAGAAACCAAATATCTATTTAGAAAATGGGCACAAAGTATAGACAGACATTTCACGGAGATGATATACCAATGGAAAATAAACATTTGAAAATATGTTCATCATTGGTCATTAAAAAAAGGCAAAATAAAATCACTTAGCATTCACAAAACAGAGAATAGGAGAAGAAAGAGCTGCACAAGAAAACTCTTAAAAGTTCTCTAGAGAGAGTCAGCAGAGCATTGATCCATGTACATGTGTGGGGAAACTCTTCACAGAGAGGACAGAAACATATGAAAGTCTTAGAGACTATATGGTGCTTGCACAGGGCCAGGAATCGTGCTCATTTCCATCAGCCAGACTAGAACAATCTCATAACTCACAGGACTTTGATAAAGTTTGGAGATGGGTCTTGCCTTAGTAGTGGTGAGTAATTCACCCTAAACTAAATACTGCTCTAGTCCTGCCAAACAAATGTAAAAGACAAGACACAAAAAGATCAAACTATTTCTGAGTAACAGTGCATACCAGCATAAAACAAGAGAATACTTGTAAGAATAAAAAAACAATCCAGCACCCAGCAAAGTAAAATCCAAAATGTCTGGCATCCAGTTAAAGATGATGAAGCATGAAGATTCAGGAAAATATAACCCTTAAAAGGCTGACTGAGAATTGACATATATATTAGATTTAGTAAAAAAAGGGTATAAAAACAGTTATGTTAAAATAGTTAACTAGAGACATAGAAGAAATAATAAAAAGACGCAAATAGAACTTCTGAGATGACAAATACCCTGAGTGTAATTGACAACAGATTGGACATTGAAGGAGAAAAGGACTAGAGAACTTGAAGACATAGCCATAGAAACTTTCCAAAATGAAACACTCAGAAGAAAACAATTAACAAGTTTAAGTGTAAAAGTGAACTTTGGACAACTTCACAAAGCCTAAAATATGCATAACGGTGATCCCCAGAAGAAAGGAGAGAACAGAGAGGCAGAAAAAACATTTGAGGAATAATTATTGCAAATTTTCTAAATTTGATAAAATACATAAATTCATGTTTTCCAAGAAGCTCAATAAATCTTAAGCACAGAAATATAAAGAAAATTATACCAAAGTACATTATCGCATTGCTCCGAGTGAATGATAATCTTTTTTTAAAAGATTTTCTTTATTTACTTTAAAAGGGGGAGGTGCAAAGGGAGAGGGAGAGAGAATCTCAAGCAGACTTTGTGCCTCAGTGTGGAGGGAGTCATACACGGGCTCCGTGAGATGACCCTGAGATCATGACCTGAGCTGAAACCAAGAGTTGGAAGTTCAACCTATGGCACCACCCAGGTGCCCTGAGTGTTAGAGAATCTTAAAAGCAGCCAGAAGAAAACAAAACAAAATAAAACATATTACTTACAGAAAACAGAGATAAAGATGACAGATTTCTCACTGGAAACACTACAAGCAAGAAGAAATTGAAGCAACATCTTTAAAATATTGAAAGAAAAAAATGCACTGCCAACATAGAATTCTATATCCAGAAAAAATAAATTTTACAAAGGAAGACAAAATAAAGTCTGTCAGACATAAAACAAAGACCACACTTGTCAATCAGAAGGAAAATAATACCAGGTAGAAATGTGGATCCGCACAAAGGAGTAAAAAGCATTGGAAAGAACTATATGGCTAAATACTTTTTTTATTATTTAAATCTCTTTAAAAGGTAATTGCATAAATGAAAATAATAGCAATGGGTTATTGGGTTTATAATATATGCAACATTAAAATATATAACAACAGTATCACAAAGGCCAGGAGAAAAGAAATGGGAAGTATAGATGTGAAATCCTTATGCTACACTTTTGATATAAAAGTGTAGGAAGGTAGACTATATTCAGTTAGAGGTGTACACTATAAACCCTGGACCAATCAAGAAAATAACAAA
This sequence comes from Ailurus styani, assembly GCA_002007465.1. Lineage (NCBI taxonomy): Eukaryota > Metazoa > Chordata > Mammalia > Carnivora > Ailuridae > Ailurus > Ailurus styani. The sequence goes on along the minus strand of LNAC01000067.1, from coordinate 46,893 downwards.
ATAAACAGAAAAATGGAATCATAAAAAATACTACTTCTTCCAAAGACAGAAAAAGAAAAAAAGAGAAAGAATGGATGAAGCAAATAGAAAATAAATAGCAAGGTAGTATAAATTTACACATATATAATCACACTAAATTTTAATTATCTAAATGTTTTAGTTAAAAGGCAAAGATTGTCAGATTGCATAAAAAAGCAAGACCCAGTTGTATCTTGGGAATAAAACATCTCCCTGTTAAAAAAAAAAAAAAAGACACATAGGCTATGAGTTAAAAGGGTGGAAAAAGGAATAGGATCCTTGCAGTAATTAAAGGAGACTTAGGTTTGGGCGCCTGGGTGGCTCAGTGGGTTAAAGCCGCTGCCTTCGGCTCAGGTCATGATCCCAGGGTCCTGGAATCGAGGCCCACATCGGGCTCTCTGCTCGGCAGGGAGCCTGCTTCCTCCTCTCTCCTCTCTCTCTGCCTGCCTCTCTGCCTACTTGTAATCTCTCTCTCTGTGTCAAATGAATAAATAAAATCTTAAGAAAAAAAAAGGAGACTTAGGTTATTATATTAATGGCAGACAAATACCATTTATTTATTTATTTTTTAAGATTTTGTTCATTTATTTGACAGAGAGCGAGCGCAAGTAGGGGAAGCGGCAGGCAGAGGGAGAGGGAGAAGCAGACTTCCGAGCCCGATGCAGGGCTCGATTCGATCCCAGGACCCTGGGATCATGACCTGAGCCAAAGGCAGCCAAAGGCATAACAACTGAGCCCCCCAGACGCCCCCAGACAAATACCATTTAGAACACTTCATATACAAATAATACATAGGTACCTCCACCCACATACACACAGATTTTATCCCTTTATAACAGAGGCGAGAGTTAAAACAATGTTTTGTATGCTTCTGCTCTTCTTGAGCCAGAAAAGTTCTTCTGGGATTCCAAAATCTGGCTTTGGTTATGAAGGACCAAGCTTTGGAGAACAAAAGCCCACAGTTTATAATATCAGCCACTAGGCAGAGCCAAGAGTAAGAATGTGAGGTCAGAGCAGTTTTCCTACCACCAGAAAAGGGGACACTGGTACTTTCGGCCTGTGGTGAAGAAACACATCATGGGGAAAGAGTTAGGGTGTCTTTGGAGGAAAGAGTGTATTGGCACAGCAATTAGGAGAGAGCGAAGAGCTAATTGCAAAGTTGTAAGAAGACAGAGATTCCCCGCCCCCCCCCCCCGAGGGTTACAACTAAAAGTTTAAAGTGACAAAAGAAACAGTAAGTACATAAAAGGAAACTCGGTCTGAAGTAAAAGTATAATCAGTAGGATTATGTTTGATATTAATAAGGAAGTGACTCCAAGCCTCAGTAAACCTGAAACATTTAAATTAAGTTTACAGTGGTCCAGAAGCACTTTAGTGCTAAAATTCAGAGTTCCTGAAAAATCAATCACTGTGAACCTTTTCCATTAGGAAGCTTATTTAAAGTAAGTATATGCGGGGGAAAAAATGGCACTTGCTTTCACTGAGGGAGTGTTATTTTAGGAAGTTTTCTATGTGGTTAGATATTTTACATATGCAGTAGTAATCATAGTTATTATAGTAACATAATGGTGAACACTTGGAATCACCAATGAGGCATGGGGATAGTTAATTTACATGTTTTCCATTTTATTCTTCTCCACATGTGTCAAGGGAAGTATTTTTATCTCCATTCCACATATGAAGAAACTGCTACTCAGTGACATATCTAAATGGTTTGACTAGAATGTGGCAAATTAGACTCCAACTATTCTAATTCCGAGACCTCACCTTTTTAACAGGAGGACAAATCATGAGCCCGTAACTAATAAAACTGAAAGAAAATAGCATAGCCAAAACAATAGTTTCCCCTACGAACAGTATGATCACTTTTGCACATGCAGCTGAAGGCATAATTCTTCTAAGCTAGTTTCCAGGGACCATATGTAGGTAATGGGAGTTCTATCTAGAATTTTTGAGATTTAAATTCGACCATCAGGCCCATGTTAATTTCAGTCTACTACAATTTTCTCCTCCTAGAGCTGCAACAAACTGATTCTGACCAGCTGGTTCTTCCCGGGTCCCGTTTCTCTCATGATTTTACTCAGTAACCACTTTCCTTTGCAGATAGTCTGACCATGATTCCCAACTCCTGCTCGGATCACAAAGGTCCCCTATCTCTATCAGCCATTTGAGATCTAGGTAGGGTCATTTGGTGGCAAAGAACAGAGACTCATTCAAGCTGTTTAAATAAACATGTGATTTATAATCAGAAGTCATGTGGGCTGAATTAGGAATAAGAATTCCTTTGGTAAGTGAAGCATCTCTGGAGACCAGCTTCACCCTGTCCCTTTCTCAAGAAGACAGCGTACAGGCTATTAGTGAAGATGGTTTTTCTTCAATCCTCAGTGGAATGACCTACGAGCTGTCTGCGCTTGGAAAACCGTTTCGTTTGCCTCTTCTTTAAAATATAGATCATAATAGCACCTACACCTTAGGCATGTGCTGATTAAATGGTTATAGCATGTGTGAAGTTATTGTATTTTGCCTGGACTGCGATACGCCTTAAGTACGTGTGAACCTCGCTACTACTTTGCATAAGCGTCATAGTCACTTTAAAAAAAGAATTTGTTGAGGTGATATTCACAGAATATAAATTTAGCTATTGAAAATGTACATTCTCCATGTTGTGCAACCATCATCTCTATCTAGTTCCAAAACGTTTTTATCTCCCCAAAAGAAAACCCCAAAGCCATTAAGTAATCTATCTTCATTCTCCCCTCCGTCCATTTTTTTAGAAAATTGTAGTAAAAAATACTACATACAATTAACATACAATTTACATCTTAACTATTTTAAGGGTACTGTTCAGTAGTGTTAGCTGTGTTCACATTGTTCAACACATCTTCAGATTTTTTTCATCTTGTAAAACCAAAACTCAATACCCATTGAAAAACAACTTCCTGTCTCCCACTTCCCTAGTCCTTGGAAACCAACATTCTACTTTCTGTTTCTAGAAGTTTGACTATTTTTGATACCACATGTAAGTGGAATAATACCGTATCTATTTTTTGGAGACTAGCTTATTCCACTTAGTGTAATATCCTCCGGGTGCATCTATGTTGGGACATCTGGCAGGATTTTCTTCTTTTTTTTTTTAAGTCTGAATATTATTTTATTGCACATATATACCATATTTTCTTTATCCATTCATCTGTCAGTGGACATCCAAGTTGCTACCCATGCTTGGTTCTTGTGACTGGCTAATGCTAATATGAACATGGGTGTGCTTACTGTCACTTTTGACTTTTTACTTTATCTGTAAGGTTTCATTATTTTCCTCTTACAACATGCCTGCATACTGTTTTTCCCAATTCTTAATATCTTTCTCTACATCACAGACTTTGCTTATAATAATAATAAACATTTTAAATTAATCAGTGTCAGTCCAATTTCATCAGATGGCATTATGAAGTATCAAATTTTTGCGGCAGATTTATTACTCTTGTATAACAGTTATGATTGTTTCAGTAGCAAGATATAGAAAAATGAAATTCAAATCCTATGTCTGTGACCCTCTATTTTTGTGCCCACGTCAGGATTTTATTATATCATAAATATCATATTGCTGATTATCTCTTAACTTGCCACTTATTGTATCTTGGATCCAAGCCTAGCAAAACATTCTGACCTATTCTTTCCTTATTTGATAGTCTTTTCCTTATTTACTAGTGGGTTGTTTTTCACTCTTATAGCTTCAGTGACTTCATTCCATTAAATTACTTGCTTTCCAATTTAAGACAGCAACAGAAAACTAGAGAATATTTGAAATGGAATGTGCTGGTCTTCTCCAGCTTGATCTAGATTTACACACTTGCACATTGGTACAAAGAGTGAAATACATATGGCCACTGAGCAAGATATACATTTAATTAGAGAGACTATTAGTCAGATTTTCTACAATCTTGGGTAAATGCACCTAATTAAATACCCCTGAAAGAGTTATTCTGCATATGCATGTGTATGCACAATTCTTTGCTTATTTGAACTGAACTTTAAAAAAAAAGATTTTATTTATTTATTTGAGAGAGAGAGAAAGAGCGATATGACTCTGAGGGCCGCAGACTCCTGCTGAGCAGGAATCCCAACACAGGGCTCAATCCCAGGACCTGGAGATCATGACCTGAGCTGAAGGCAGACACTTGACTAACTGAGCCACCCAGGCGCCCTTGAACTGAACGTTTTATATAGCACTTAAATTATTCAAAATTTTTCTATTTTTCAACTTCACTAGTTCAAAGTAAAGCTGAGAATTAGAAGTACAGAGAAGAAATCATTCATCACCAGTTCATTAATAGAAAAGTGTGCCCTCCCTTCTAAGCCTACTCTTTAGATGAACTCAATGTTGCTGGGTAGCTGCCGTTAATTTGAACAGGTACATTGAAGAGAAACCCAAACAATAAGTGTTGGAAACTATCTGGGAAGAATTTTTTTTTCTATAATTTGTGCACATGAAAGTTACTGACACAAATAGAATGAAAGTGTAATTAATTTTAGAAAAAACCACTAGTCATGCCAAGGAAACCACACTGTGTCCTAAAACACTTTTAGATTGTTCAAGTCTTAAAAACTATTCAGGCTTCCCAATTTCTATAAATCAGAATCAGGCTGCAAAATCTGAGTGGCACCTTGTTCAGGTGTGGCTAAGAAGAGAAATGTCGACAAAGACCCCATTAGCCAGAAGAGCTGGGGTCTCTGCGAATTTCTACCAGAGAGCGACCTCAGGTCTAATCAAGCAACTTTCTTCAGTGATTCCAGTGATGAGAGGTCCAATTACTCCATGCCAGAATAGAAGGCATTTCTATGCAAGGTATTGGCCATAGGATCTGCTTCCAAACATGATGGAGAATCCACACATCGCCACATGATTTTAGACTTCGAGCTACATAGGACTCCAGGCTTTCCCCTGAAAAAGGAGTGTCAGCTTGTTCCATATGTGGGAAGGACTGCACGGATGGATACTTGATTATTGGCAGTCAGGTTTTGCAAGGAATGCTAGTAGCTGTCCATAATATAGATATATTTCTTCCCAAGCACATAACTAGCCTGTATTCCCCAGTTTCTCTTCCGCAGGTAGTTGTGGCCCTGGGACTGAGCTCTGGCTCATTTCTAGTGGAAATACTGGACTACTGCCAGGTCTGATGCGCCCTCCCCTTTCTGGTTGACTGAAATGACGATACCCAGGGGATCTTGGAACTCCCTCACTCAAGAGGAAAGAAGGCATAGCTCAGGTTCCTAAAGAACTACATAGAGTCACGGCCCTGAAGCATTGCGTATGAAAGAAAACAAACCATTTGGTCTTGAAATAATAAATTTGGTCTTTAAATAAGCCACCTGTAACTTTTCAGTCCATTTAATCTTGTAACATACCGAGAGCTTATTGTCCTATTTTGCTGGCAAAAAAATGGGGCTTGTGCCTCTATGAGAGTACCATGATCATGGGATCAAAATCAGCATTAAATGTGATCAGTCCTTTCTAAAACATCCTGGATTATTTGCCTGAAAATAAAAATGCCCAAATTCTGCTTCTTCTCTGGTCCCATTAAAATATGAAAAATGATTCGTTTTTCAAAGTAGTAGCTATATAAGAATTTGAAGAACTTGGAAAACAAGCTATTTTCCACAGTCTGAAGCTCAACAGGGATAGAGCACATTTCAATATTTCTAATTAAACTGACAGAATAGGTGATGATAACATCTGGGGTTTTTTTGGTAATAAAACCTATTGATGTTGCTGACCTGAATGTTTCTTATCTGTAAAAGACAAGGAATGAAGATAAGCCAAGTTAAAAAAGTGGAAAATGGGAATAAAGTCACCACTAAGTAATTCTATAATTTCAACATGAACTCTTTCCTAGAAAATGTTTTTCAGGAAACCTTTATTTAATAAACATTAGATGGCTTTTTCACAGCGTTTAAGAGATATTTGAATATAGGGACACCTGGCTGACTCAGTCGGTTAAGTGTCTGCCTTTGGCTCAGGTCATGATCCCAGGATCCTGGGATCAAGTGCCATATTGGGCTCCTTGCTCCATGGCTAGGCTGCTTCTCCCTCTGCCTGCCACTCCTCCTGCTTGTGTGCTCTTGCTCTATCTCTCTGACAAATAAATAAATAAAATCTATAAAAAATTAGAGATATTTGAATATAGATATGAAAGCTGTTACAATAAGTATCTCCATCTCTTAAAAATATATCAGGTAAAAATGTACTCTCCCTAACAGAATCCAACTTTGAAGTCACAAGTCCATTTGCATCCACTAGAACAATTTTAAATTTTGTTTTTATGGTGTTTGTAAAAATAAAAATAAGAGCTACATGAATGGATATCTAGACAGCACACTGTTAATGTGCAGTGAGAACAAAGAAGTCTCCTTGTGGCTATCCCTTAACATTTGACCAAAAATTACACTAAAAAAAGTAAATCTGGCTATAAAAATCCCCAACATGGTTTGCAATATTTGAAATTACAGGAGATTTTTGCAATATAGAAACAAATATTTCTTTGAAGACAGTTTTTCTTTCTTTCTTTCTTTTTTCTTTCTTTCTTTCTTTCTTTCTTTCTTTCTTTCTTTCTTTCTTTCTTTCTTTCTTTCTTTCTCTTTCTTTCTTTCTTTGTCAGTCTTATTTCTAAGCAGAGGATTGACACTGTAATCATCAACTTCTGTAGTTTGGCTGTAAGTTGGAGGCAGTGTCAACAGATGTGTCTCCAAAAAAACAAACACACTAAGAGTTGGTCCTTATAAGCAGCTCCGAAGTAAATTAAGCATGAACAACATAATGCTACTTAACTTGTAATTGTGACAAGCAGAACCAAAAATTATATCCAGACTGGGCAAGCAGCAAGTGTTTTTCCTTCTCTGCAATTATGCCGCTTATTTTCTCGTTTTAATAGTTTTTTCTGGGGGAAGTATCCCTTTCAGTATTTGTGTTCTTTTTGTTTCTATAAGGTCTGTATTGGGTTTTCCAAAGTATCCGATTCGGACATAATATTGTCTTGCCTTTTGACCTTCGGGGCACATTGCTGCAATTAAGAAGAGTGTTTGATAGGAGCAATTCAGGTAAATGTGAGTGCCGGTGTCTGCCACTAGGGGGCTAGCAAACACAGTTCTCTGATCGCTGGCCAAGGCAGGAAGGACCTGAGGTGGATGGACAATCTACTTTCTGTGGACCTTGAGGCTCGCCATTTCTACATATGTTATGTGCAGTTACGTAATTCTTACAAAAGCTTTGAAGGTAGAGGTTTTTTTGTTTTTGTGGGTTTTTTTTAAGGTTAAATAGCCTTCCTGATGCTTCAAAATGCTGTGATTGGCCCTGGGGACAACAGCGCTAGAAAGGCTGCATTTCAACAGGGCTTCTATCATGTCTTCCCGTAGGGGTTTCTGCTATTGTTTCATAGCCGTAGGGAGCAACTGAGAAAAATTACGATGACACTGGGAAGAAAGAGTGTCCGCTGCTTTCTGGCTCTCCCACAATACACGCACGCGCGCGCACACACCCCCCACCCCCCAAATATTCTCAGCGTGAGACCCTCCAGAAATGGGCCGAGGTGGGAGCAAGAGCGCACAGCTACGAGCCTGGCTGGCTGGAGCTCTTCTCCCGTGGAACCTCCTGCTGCAGGCCGTGGGATCCCAAGAAGTCAGAGCTGGAGGGGAGCAGGAGTGGAGATGAAGACACAATCAGGACAAATGCAGAGACGGTTTTTCTCCTTCTAACTGAGAATCTGGACACATGTAACTCCTATTACACCTCCACATTTTTTAATGTGTGTTATATTATCTGTAATCTTTCTTTAACAAAGGTTTTCCAAGTGTACTTTGGGGTTGTATAAGATGGCATCTTTTCCTAGTTTTTTGGGAGGAATTCAGTTTGAAGTGAAGTCATCTACCGAATAGTATTATCACCTACTGACAAGGCTTAAATGGATAGAGGCCAGTTTGAAGGGAACCATCCTAAAATTTTTTGTATCAGCATACCAAAGAGTTTTTCTTTTAGTTTTTTTTTTAATATTTTATTTATTTATTCATGGGAGTCAGAGAGAGAGAGAGAGAGAAAGGCAGAGACAGAGGGAGAAGCAGGCTCCCCACAGAGCAGGGAGCCGGACGTGGGACTGGATCCCAGGACCCCGGTATTACTACCCGAACCAAAGGCAGACACTTAACCAAGACACCCAGGCACCCCCCCCTTTTTTTTTTAAGATTTTATGTATTTATTCATGAGAGTTGGAAAGAGAGAAAGAGAGAGGCAGAGACAGAGAGAGAAGCATCTTTTAAGTCTTAATCAATGGTGAATATAAGGATGTGTCCGACATCTTAAAATTGAGATATGATGACTGCCTCAATAGCTAACTTACTTTTCCCTGTATTGTATCATCCTGGACTACAAAAACTTTTTGAGCTATTGATTTTAACCAGAATTATTTTTATTATGCATACATTACAGAAAAACCCTAGTATGAGTGCCATTTGTTAGAGTCCAAATGCAGATTGATACTTAGCTCAGCTCCCCAGAAGTTCAAAGAAAGATATATATTCTTTTAATTCTGATCTCTTGTTTTTAGATATTAAAAATAGAACATCTTTCAGGGAATCCATATGTGGCATCACTATACAGAGCATTATGGAGGCAAAGTTTAATAAAACATATGTAGCATTTGCAATACAATACTCTTAACTTGTGTAGGGAAAAATTTAACTAAATACAGAAAAAGTAAAGAATGTTTTGCTATGTTCTTGTCTCTCTACACATCTGGAATGTACATATCAAGTACTGTTACAAAAAATGTTACTCTAGTGAAAAATTCCTCTGCAAGAAGCACACACACACACACACACACACACACACACACACACACACACACACACACTTCAAAGAGAAACAAACAAAAAAAGGTAGGCCTGAGCCAATTTCAGTCTCTCTTCACTTGATCTTAGCCAAAAGGCCGAGAAGCGATCAATTTCAGTCTCTCTTACTTCAAGCAATATTTAATGCAAAAATAATTCCAGTATAGTAAGATATTGTGAGCAAGGTCTTATTCACCATATAGGATTCAGTCACCTAATGTCATTTCTATATCCTTTCTTTATTTGCTGTTACATAATGGCTCCAACACTTAAGTACTGTGTAATCTTAAAAAAAAAAAAGAATGGTTTTAAATCAACTTCATTTTGGAGATTTATTGCTGTTGTTGTGATAATCACATCCTCATAGTCCTGAAGCCCTGTTTGAATGTTGTGAGATACCTGCAACCTGAAAGATAAATAATCTTGCTCAGCATGGGTTCCACTCCCTTGTGGCCTTCCTTATGTATTTCCGGGACTATCTTGTAGGAAGCATTTTGGAGGTAATTTAGGTTCTACTGATCATGTGTGCTCAGGGAAGTCTTGAATTCAGAGCTAATCTAAGTGGAGAGAAGGGTCCTACCATGAAAACAGTTGGGGGAGCAGAGCCCAGAGTCTCTTCCTGCCTGGATAGCAACAGGTGCTATGTTCCCCAAACCAACAGGTGCAGTGGTCATTCTGTGATCTCCAGATTCCAGCTCACATTTTGTGATCATGAAGTCACAATTTAGGGGAGCAGCATCCTTCTTTCATTTCCTGATTTTGTCATGGGCAGCTTAGTGGTCATTTCTATGGTGTGATTCTTGAATTATTCAAGGGTGCCCAAACACTGATTTGATAGCATTGAATTCCTTTTAAGTACCTTTTTGTATGAAATAGCTAGGGCACTTTCTGTTAGCTATAACTGGCCCCCAACTGATACTGTTTTCACAAAATGATTCAGTGACAAAATGAGAAAAGCCTAAGAATTTCTGAAAACTTTTCAAAAATTACATGTTATGAGAGTATGGGGGAGAGAGAGAGAATCCCAATATACTGTATCTGAACTAGAGTAGAACAAAAGAATAGATCTAAGACTACTCAAAGGCAAGTCTTGGTGGCCTATTTTCAACTACCCCGGAAAGGCAAATATGCCTACTTACTATCCCTACTTACTATGTTTTAAAACATATTACGACAAGAAAACCTCCGTGATTTTCTTCTTCTCTACAAAAGGAGACTATTGTTCTAAATGATAGCGTTGTGTGTGTGTGTGTGTGTGTGTGTGTGTGTGTGTGTGTGTGTTTGCAGGAATGCCTGGGTGGCCCAGATGGTTAAGCTCCGACTCTTGATTTTGGTTCAGGTCATGATCTCAGGATTATAGGATCAAGCCCCGCACCGGGTCCCACAGTGGGCATGGTGCCTGCTTGGGATTGTCTCTCTCCCTCAGACCTTCTCGCCTTTCTCTCTCTCTTCCTCCCTCCCTTCCTCTCTGGGAAAAAAAAAAAAAAAGATGTTTGCAAAAGTATGACTTTAAAGTTAATATTCTTCAACTCAGCACCGTAGATTTGCAAATTCCTTCAGGTGGTCAGATGCTCTGAAATTAAATGCAAAATGTTGTGTATGTAAGTGTGCAAAGTTTTCAAGTAAGTGATGTATGTAGGTGATCTCCAGATTTTCAAAATGTTCCATCATCCAAGAGCCAAGAAACAAAAGGAATCCTAAAGGTCATACATGAAAATCATTCCTTTTACATTATAGTTACACTCTTATATGCATGAAAAAATTCCTATGTTTGTGTGATATTGCATTCAATTTTTACAATTTTGTATAAAGAGTTCAGGATAGTTCTTTGGTTCATCAGCAGCATATTCAAAATAAAGAAAAAAAAAGTCATTGGTTCATTCAAATGGAAATTTGTCTTAAATTTTGGGCAACTTATAGAATTATTTTCTATAATCTGCAATAGCAAATTGTAATTATTTTTTATTAATAGTTCAAATAAAACAGTCACTATATGATGGCATAACATGGGTGAATCTCATTATGCTGAGTACATAGTATGTGGTTCCATTTATGTAAGATTCAAAAAGAGGCAAAAAAACAAACAACAACAACAACAAAACAAACAAACAAAAAAAACCCTACCCAAACTATAGTGTTTCTTTTGGAATGAAGAGACTTGTTCAAGGGGTTCAAGGAGGGGGGCGGGGCGTTCCCTGGCATCAGTAATGCTCTATATCTTTACCTAGTTGTTGATTATATGGCTATGTTCTCTTGATGATGATTAATTTCACTGCAAACTAATTTTGTGTTTTACTTCAGTGCCATATATTTTACAAATTCCTAAATAAGAAGTTCATTTTCAATTTAGTGCTCCAAAAATTTCACCAAACACTATGTGTTAACAACCTGATCAAGTTCTATGGCTTCAGTGTTCTTTCCCCATGTTTTCCCTCCTGCCTTAAACCACTCTAATATTCTGCTAGGTATCGTCATTGACCTTTAATAACTTTTGAGGTCACATCCAGTATTCTAAGTTAAGAGGTCCCTTAATATATTTCCTCTGGACATTAGCTTAGGAAGGCTGTGGGCTTGCTTGGGAACCATGTGGGAAGTAAGAGGTAACAATGTTCTCATTTGATCTTTCATTTATTTGATCTTTTATTTACTGTATTTGTCACTTGATCTTTCATTTATTCAGTTTCATCCTCTTCATTTCCAAGACTCCAAAAAATTCTGTGAGGCAGATTTTATACTTGTCTCCTTAGTATTTTATTGTCATATATCCCAGAGACAGGAAGAGACCTACCTAGGAAATTTTAGTCTGACATGTTCTACTCCCTTATAGACCGAGTACACAAAATTAGAGTTTCAGAAGCTTCTTCTTTCTAGAGACTATATCTACATTTGAGAAAAGCTGCTACATGATAAAATGGTATATATTCTTAGAATGATAACAGTTCTAAAAGCTAAATTCTTGTAGGCGAAAAGCGGTACTTAGACTACACATCCTTTTTTCCAGACAATAATGACTTTCTTACAGATCTTTTAATGATACATACAAACAACTATTAGCTCAAGATGGATCGAAAGAAATACACATATCTAGGTATAATAAGACCCATTTTTTAAGATCATATTTATTTTTTTGATGGTATGCGTTTGAGAGAGAGAGAGAGAGAGAGAGAGAGAGAGAGAGAGAGCATGCTCAAGAGAAAGCACACAAGCAGTGGAGAGAGGCAAATGGGAAGAAGCAGACTCCCCACTGAGCAGAGGGCCCTCTGCAGGGCTTGATCCCAGGACCCTGAGATCATGACCTGAGCCAAAGTCAGATGCTTAACCGACTGAGCCACCCGGGCATCCATAAGACCCCTTTTAAATACATATATAGAAACAATAATAAAATCTTCAACTACAGCTTAACCTACCCTAAGGGTTTTTTTTTCCCCCGCTTAAGATGATGGCAATTTAATTGAAACTGTATTTGGATATAGAGAATCTTATCTGTAGGAGCTACCAATATAATTATACCAAAATCCTGTCAAGTAAGTGCTCTCTTTATCTTCTACCCATTGCAACCACACTAGTTACTCTTTTCTACATTATCAGTTGGTGAATGACATAAGCTAATTTCCTTTTTCTATCATTAGTAATCTGAATAATTAGCAACCCCAAGTAAACTCTAGGGCACATCATTCCTTTTTATGAAAATGTGATTTTTAATTCAAGTTAATTTGGGAAAACCTGCAACCCATCACTGACTTCTGAGTACTTGCAAGTCACATTGGTGCATTAAAAGTTCCAAGAAGTTTTTCAGAAATAACACTTGATTGACTCTCATCAAGCATTTTAAAAATGTATCTGCCATAGAAATCTTGTTTCATGTAACATTAAGATCCTAGTTATGGGCTCTGCAGAATACACTTGGAATAATTAACAGGGATCACGAAAGGATCACCACTCACTTCTGCTATTTCCCCAGTACTGTATCGTGGGTGCAGGGTTCAGACTTCATGCCGCTGCATGTATCCTCATGTGACTTTCTGAATCTTGTTTTTTCTTTCACCTTAAGGCAAAGAAGAAAGTCTCACTTTTTATAGTATGTGGGAAAGTCTTGCATAAATCCTCCCCTGCACCATAATATCCAGTTTCTCTGATAACTAATATTTATGATGTTGAAATAAGAGTTTCTCCTTTTGATCTTAAAACATAGACAAATACATACCTTAGACATCTTTCTAGTATTCTTAGTTTTCTCTTCCACTGATATTTTGATGGGAATTCCTCCTTCCTCCAGGTACACATCTAAGCTTTCCAATGTGTATCTACATATAAACATTGTAGAATTAAGACATTCTTTTTAAAAATATTTACAGTTATTTACAGTTCTTCTAGGGGTGAATAGAAAAATGATAGAGATGTGGGCAAGTATTTAACTACTCACCAGTCAGAAAGAGCAGAAGACAATAGAATTAGGGAGAAAAATATAAGCTGTTCAAGGTATTCCAGATAAAACAATGACTTTCATGCTGCCTAACGCAAGGGAGTTTATTCACATTATCTTGTATGTTCATGTAACAATAATGCAAATGGCACTTCCTAGGTGTGTCAGTGTGTTGGAAATATTCATAATCTTTCAAAGGATATATTATGCTAAGTATAATCATAATAATTCACAGGAAACACTCACAATCTTTTGGGAGAGTGTCAAAGAGGAATTTCATTGAGTGGAGTGCTTAAGCCTATGTACCCAAATCTTAGTTCTGAGAGTTATAGGTTAGGTAGAGGCACCCTCTCTGCTTCACTTTTCTGATCTGAGAAATGATAATAGTAATGGTATTTAAATAATTAAATGCTACGAGAAGAACTCAATATAATGAATATGACTTTTATTAGTTCCAAATGTTTTCTGTAGTTGCTGATGCTTGGAACATATTTGGAATTGTAAGATGACTTGTAAGCTGGTATTTATTCATTAGAACAACAAATACAAGGTGCTTACAATGTGTTTTGTAAAGTTCTGAGAATTTAAAACACCATCGTGATCATGGTGCCAACGTCCCTGCTCCGAGACAGTTCACACACTAGTTGGAAGTAGGTAGACAATAAATCATCTGAATGGGATAACAGAATTAAGACCCAAATGATAAGAAAGTGTCCACCATCTGAAAATCTGAGAAAACAACAACTCTAAGGAGATATCTGAGGTCATAATGGAAAGATAGAAAAAGAGAGTATGTGGGCAAGTATTTAACTGCTTCTAGTCAGAGAAAGCAGAAAACAGTCAAGGGGTGTATTCGAGAATCAGGAAGTCAGTGTAGTTGGGCACTAATGCACTTAATGAAATGATGTCATTAGTGAATAGAGCAGACATGATCCTACCTTTGTGCATGGCCTTGACTAGTATAATATTAACACTTTAATTTTAGGGAGTTTCATTTGCTTGAAAGCATCCCAAATGAAGCTAACGCATTGGCCTGTGGAGTATTAAATTAAAGGGTGAAAATAGGGCCTGGTAGGGGAAAATTAATACAGGGGTTGCTTGTGACATTTAATTTCTTCAAATGTGTTTTCTCATGTACAAGTTGGGGACAGTCACAATTGTCCAGCTTCCTTCTTAGGGCTATTGGGAGGATTGAATCTAATGATAGATCAAGAACATTTCGCAAAGTAGAAAATGGTAAGCCATCGGAAGTTATTGTTACAAAGGCTTCATTTTTTTCTATAAGGTAGTTTGCTACCTCATCTCTTTCTAGTCTATTACTATGTCATTGAGGCCTATTCCATTACATTTTTTAAAATTAAAAGCAAGGCCTAGCAGTCTCCTTCCACCTTAAATGATTTTTCTATTTTTTCCATAGTGTTTACACACATTACCTTCAACAGAATACAGTGAAGGTAGAAATTTTTGTCTGTATTATCCTCCATATCTAGAACGGTATGTGGCAAGAGGCCAGTAGTCGATAAATCTTTGTTGTAAGAATGAATCATCATTAACTTCATTGTAAGATTCTTTTTTTTTTTTTCTTCGTGCATTGTTCGTTAACATATGTTAAAGGAGACGAGGAAGACAGAGTTATTCTCAAGGTCAAAAGCAGACAAGGCGGAGAGGAAAGAGGAATGGCCCAGGGAACATTATTCTCTTGATTCTCTTTACAGGCTATCCAAGCACTTTTCTGGATCTCATCTCTCTGCCAATTACATGTGATTTTACCCTTTTGCCCTACTTTATGATCAGTTAAGGGGATGCAACTGATATGGAGTATGAAAACACTTTGAAATTCCCTGGCTTATACATGTATAAGGACTATTGCCATTAATAAAGATAACTAAGGTAAAATAAAAAGTAGATACCTAGGTATCTGTGCTGAGCAGGAGTCCCTGTCTTTAGTAATTCTCTACTTAACCTGTTAGCCTCAGCACAATTTAACTTCATATGTTGCTTAAGAGAAAAACAAAACTACTTCTTAATTGAAATGTGATCTTATTTTAAAAGTTATTTAGCATATACTGTATTTCAACCCTAATGATTGGATTTTATTCCTTTAATCAAGATAGTATATTAAAAGAATGAGTAGGGTTTTTTTATGCTAAGCAAATTATACTAGAAACTAGTTTGTAATTTGTGATTGTGCATGATTCTGATAGTGAAGAAATTTCATTACAGGTAAGTTGAAAACCCAGAATGCATGTGCATTTGCATGTCTGGATGCAGGTAAATAAATAGTAAAGCTCATTGATAACAGAGGCCATTATAATTTGAATAAGTTATATTCTCTCTAGGAGAGATAAAGGGTAATGAAAGACAACTCTGAGCTAGTTTGTTATTACTTCATCAAATACCTCAGCCTCAAGCTGATAAAACTCACTTGTATGGTTCCCTTGAGACGTTTACGACAACAATGTTGCCAACCATTTGTAGTGATTTCTAAAATCATTAATATCACCATTAAATGAGTTTGTGATGTAGTGTAACACAGGGTAGAGCCAGAGGTGAAACTACTGCATACGCTTCCATAAAACCACAAGAAGTGAGTTATACGGGATGATAAAATGAATTGTCTTCAGCCTGGACAGATGTAATGAAAAGATAATTTCCCAGTGAAACTAACAACGGGCTTTAATGGCATATTAGTTATGTTACTTATAAAAACTCAGACGTACACAGTAACTTAATTTGCTTAAATCTTATTAGCCAAATTTTAAAGTAAGTACTTCTTTTTTCAAAGATTTTATTTATTTATTTGACACACAGAGAGAGATCACAAGTAGGCAGAGAGGCAGGCAGAGAGAGAGGAGGAAGCAGGCTCCCCGCCAAGCAGAGAGCCCGATGCGGGACTTGATCCCAGGACCCCAAGATCATGACCTGAGCCAAAAGCAGATGCTTAACCCACTGAGCCACTCAGGGGCCCCCTAACGTAAGTACTTTTGCAAACACTAATTATATTGGCCGTTTACAGATTATGCTGATATTTATCCTTTATTGTTCCTTAATCGATCAGTTCATTGTGTATAATCTTTCCTGATCCTAGATCCATAGAGAGTTATTTCTGAAACAGATGACCGACTGCGAATATGGCATAAAGAGTCATTTTGCATTTCGTTTTGTTTGTTTTAATATAGTGGCTGGTTAATAAGAGGGTAGGTTTCATTAATACAGTATTCATTTGGGTATGACATAAAATATACAAAATTTTAAAGATAAATTATAATTTTAAAGTAACGAATTTTTAACAAATAATTTTAAATTAATTATTTATAGTGAATTAATAAACAATGTTAAATTAATATATTAATAGTGACAGAACATCCTACTTTTAAGCAGATATCTAAGATTAGACATACTAGCTTGAATCTAAAATCCAAATGTCACTTTGAAAGTTGTTCTTACTTTAAATTTCCAACTACTATTCAGCAATTTCCCGAACCTTACTGTAATGATAGCTTTTAGCTCTTAATTTCCTTCCTGCTATTATTACCTGTGACTGTAATTCAATAGAACACATCACCTTAAAGTAAGGATTTTTAGGTGAGGAGCAGAATACCAAGTTTCTGAAATTATATGAGGGTTGTTGATGGAAAAAATCGGAAGGATATCTATAAGAAAAAATATTCTTCCAGAAGATAAATTTTTATTGGCACAATTTATTTCATTAAAAATTCAGTCACATGTGACAATAAGTAGAACTGTTTACCTTTTTACATATGACTACATAAAATAAAAGAGAATATTCTGGCTAATGTATAAAGCATAGGGAGCTTATTACATAGCAACCAGCACTTACTTTGTCATTCCATTTTTAAATTTACTTTTCTATTGCTCTCATTGCATGTAAAAAAAAAAATGAAAGGACTGTGGCTTTAGCAAAACCCTCGGCCTCTGCTTCGACTGCTCGCGGATGTTGCTGCTTGTGAATCCACAATCTCATCTGTTAAGTTTGGCATTTGACAGTTTGCTTTTTTGGGTATATTTTTTTAAAGATTTATTTATTTACTTACTTATTAATTTATTTAGAGGGGCAGAGGAACAGAGGGAGAGGGAGAGGGAGAGAATCTCCAGCAGAGACTCCCCGCTGAGTGGGGAGCCTGACAGGGGGCTCGATCTCATGACCCTGAGATCATGACCTGAGCTCATGACCTGAAGTCAAGAGTCAGAAGCTTAACCGACTGAGCCACCCAGGTGCCCCATGTATTGGGATAAAACAGCCTCAGTTGAGCCCTCATTTATTTTGTCTTACGTCTGTCCACTTCTTGCCTTGTCATTCTTCCAGCTCCTGTAGTCAGGAGCAGCTTTGCAATCATCTGTCAGTTTTTTTCACAGATGCTCTCTTCATTGTTTCCCTGTCCCAGCAGGGAGTCCTTGATTTTGTTTCTACCTGTGCTTTAGTCGATTGCCTATTGTATCATCAGCTCATTTATCTTATTTTCAATCCTTAGCCTCAGTAATGAATTGTTTACCAGATTCCAGCTCGGATTTGCTGGCTCTGACACCTGACTCACGGGGCAGCTCACACCAGGACACTATTGCAGAACTGGGCAGCCTGTCCCCAGTGCCCCACATGTGTCCTGTCCAAACAGGCTCCTGGTTATTCCATGCTTCTCTCTAGGATCACTCTTCACAGTGCTGATATTAATGTTGCCTTGTGTCTAAGAACCTCTACTAGAGTTACCTTACAATTACTGCCACACACATATGATTTATGCTATTCTATCATCAAAACACACATCCTAGGGTTTTCTCCTTTTCTACGCCTTCACTTACTGCCTTTATTCTTCTGAATCACATTTCGTATCTAGTTGTTTCCTTCTTGTTTTTCTCCACCATTGAAAATTGATGGTTATTTTACTTCCTAAACACTTCTTGAAATGATTTCTTCTCTACAACCCCATTTACCATCACTGCCATTCAGGTCCTTATTATTTCTCACTTGGATTGTTTTGGGGGCTCTATACTAGTTTTATGGCCTTAATCTTACTCCTTTGAATGTTATCTTCCAACCAGGTGCCGGATTAGTCTTTCTAAATGGTTTATCTGACCCTATCGATATTTATAAACGTCTTTCAAAGACTCCTCACTATTTGCAATAAAAACAAATTCAGGAGATAGTCTTAAATTACAGTGACCTTAGAATTTATTGTCCAAAGTGGGATACATATGAGTTAAGGGGAATGCTATTTCTAGTTGTGTCAGCACAACTGGCAAAAACCTGGTAGATGGAAATATATGGTTGCCCAGGTTAAGATGCGTTCCATGGTCTGGTATCTATGACTTCTGTTTCAATCTCAACTTTTCTGATCCTAATCTCAAAATTCAAGTTCTGTATCTGCCTTTACTAGTTTATTTTTCAAAGTAGTGCTTCAAGCTGTCCCATCTGTTTGGACTATTCCCCTCCACTCATCCCACTTGGTTAATGCCTAATTATTCCTTAACATTGAATTTAGGTGTCACCTACTCTAGGAAGCTTTCCATGACTCCCTTAGGGTATGGTCTTAGATAATAACATCAATTTGTGCTTATTATACTGCTGTTTAAATATTTTTCTTATCCATCTTCTCTGCTAAACTTTGAGATCTCTATCTTCCTAAGGGAAGAGACTTTGTTTTTCATTTTTGCAAACTTAGAATAATACTTAGTAGTTGTAGCACTTATGGATATGGTTGTAATAATTATACTGGAATATTTTGTTTTATTGTACATCTCAGATATTGCATTTTTTACATATTGAAGGTTTGTAACAACCCGGTGTCAAGCAAATCTATTGACTCATTTTTTCAAAGGCATTATCTCACTTTGAGTTTCTGTGTTACATTTTTGGTAATTTTTGTGATATTTCAAAATTTTCATCATTACATTTGAATGACTACAATCTCATAATAAAACTTAAACAGATGAGGAGTTGCTTCTTATGGATGAGCAAAGAAAGTGGTTTCTTGAGTTGGAATCTACTCCTGGTGACAATGCTGTGAAGATCCTTGAAAGGATTTTTGAAAAGGTTTATAGAATAACCCATCAACTTAGCTATAAAACAGCAGCGAAATTTGAGAGAACTGCCACCAATTTTGGGAGAGTTCTACTGCGCATGAAATACTACAGCCTCACATGTCCAGAGATTTCATTCATGAAAGGAAGAGTCAACTTCATTGTGGTCTTATTTTAAGAAATTGCCACAAACATCCTAACCTTCAGCAACTACCACCCTGATCAGTAGCCATCAACACAGAGGGAGCCCCTCTACCAGAAAAAAGATTATGTCTTGCTAAAAGTTCAGATAATGGTTAGTACTTTTCAACAATAAAATATTTTCCTTATAATATGTACTTTTTTTTAGACATAATGCTATCGAACTCTTACTAGACTACAATATAGTAGAGTGTAAATGTAACTTCTCTGCACAGGGAAACAAAAAATTATTTGACTTTCTGGATGGCAATATTCACTTTATTACAGTAATCTGAACTGAATGTGTGATGTCTCCGAGGTATGCCTGTATAGATATGAAAAGGATAACATACTTAAAGTAAGGAAATTTATACTCTATTGGAGAGACAGATAATAATGCAATGTGTATTAATGGAGAACATGTTCTAAAGCAATCAAGAAAGATTTAAGAAAATAGATAGAATCCACGGGCACCTGGGTGGCTCAGTCAGTTAAGTATGTGCCTTTGGCTCAGGTCATGATCCCAGGGTCCTGGGATCAAGCCTCGCATCAGGCTTCCTGCTCAGTGGGGAATCTGCTGCTTCCTCTCCCTCTGCTGCTCCCTTGCTCGTGCTTGTGCTCTTTCTCTCACTCACTCACTCTCTCACACAAATAAACAAATAAATGATCTTTAAAAAAGATAAGGTAGAACAGGAGTTTGATAGGTAGAGTAAGTAGAGGAAGGCATCAGTGCACGTGTCCTTTAGTCAAGGGATGAAGAGAACCTCCACTTCCTTGATCAAATCACCAGACTAAACCCTGCTCAGCAATGAGGTTACATTATGTAGATATTATTCTCTGTCAAGTTTCTGAAGATTATTGAATAATAATGCCCTCCCCACTCCCAAGAGCAATTTACTTAAAAACAATTTGTCAAAAATTTCAGTAGGTGGAATTATTGAATCACAAGAACTTGGGACTTGTGAATTTCAAATATACTACATTTTCTCTCTTGAGAGATCAAAGAGAAGAGTTGCAGGAAGTGGATACAAACTTTTCTCTATCTTTTTAAAAATATCTATCACAAGCATGTGTGCACAGAGAAGCACATATACACTCAGATTCTTGCATATTAAAACCAAACTAACTGGCTTGTCTTCAAAAGACACAGAAATACACTGTTTCAACAAAATGAATACCTAGAACTTTGCTATGGTTACCTGAGACCAATGTTATTTCTTATAAACAATCAGTAGATAAACAAATACATATTACAGGTTTAGATTTATGAATATTTCGGCAATCTGTACAGTGATAATTCTTTTGTCTGACTCAGCAGAACAAAAGAGTAAATTCTGTTCTCCTTTCACAATACAATTCTTACTTCCCACAGAGGTCACTTAGAAAAGTAATTTAACCTTTTAATCTGACAGGATAGATTGTTAAAAACAAAGAGCAAAGAAAACATGTTACCTAAATATAGTTATTAGGTTTATAGATTGCCATTGGCCATGTTAATAAGTTTCAATTGACGTAAATATAGAAACATATATATATTTTTAGGCTTTTCTCGAAGCACAGTCCTATACTCTTACATACAAATTGACTGGCAAGTAATAAAATCTGTTCCAGCTTTATTTAATTATATACTATGGATCACCTTCTTTATAATAAAGTTAGCTTTCCAGATTTGTATTTAATGTTTTTACCTATTTAATCAATTTGATGTTGAATATCCAAATATTTAGCTTTTACCTATATGGTCTTTGTTTACTGTGTTCCCAATGTTTTTTATCTGGGTGTCTTTAGTGACAAATACACAGAGCCCAAGGTTAGTTAAAGCATAAGACTGAGATTCATAAATCTAACTTCTATCCTTTTCTTTGTCATAACTGGCGGTAACCTTGAGGAAATCACTTAATCTCTTTGTGCCTCCATCACTTCACTATAAAACTTGGATAATGATACTTATCTCACTGGATAAGAGGGAGATGATAATGTTTGTAAAGCCTTGGAGATCTTAAGATAAAATAAACTGGAACAGAATTGCTAATATAAAGAAATCACTGTTGTTATGTTTCTTCCTCTAATCATGTCAAGATATACATAGATAGATTTTTATATGTGTATATATATAAATAGATCATTACGAGGGCTTCATCCATGTTATTTTATTTAAATTAGTCACTGGAAAATGTAATACGCTAGATGTGGAAGGGATTTTGTGTAATACATATCAATTGTTTCATTAAAATGAATAAATTTCCATTTTACTTGCTATTCTTTAGGGGTGAGATTCTCATACATAGTAACTACATTTTTATAGAATATACCTTAGTGCCTGCCTTAGATCTAAAGAATCACAACTCTGAATTGTTCTTATTGCTCAATTTCTAGCATTTACAAATTCATCAACTATTAAGTATTGAAATATATAAAATCCAGAATCTTTGTACTATACACTTCATAGTTTCTCAAATCATGCATTAATTTTATTCAGATGAGTTCAACTATTCCTAAAAGGAGGAAGGGCTGTAGGAAGAATACTTCAGGGCATACAATGATAAACTGGACAAAGTTTCTGTACTAAAAAATCTTATACTATAGAGAAATACACACTGCCTCTAATATAGACCCTGAGAAGATATGATAATCTTATACAAACTAAAAATGAGAAAAACAAGAGCAACCGATTCTGGCTGGGGGAATCTGAGAAAAATTTATGACAAAGAAGTGAATTTAATGTGGGCTTAGAAGGGTAGTTGCTTAGGATGGTTTGTGGGAAGAAAAGGACCCCAAAAGAGGTCATTGCAGGCAGATACAGCAATTTGAACTATAGCATCAATGGAGATGATTGGATTCAAGAGAATCAGAAGCCAGATAGCAGCACATAATTGTCAACAGTAAGGTGTATGCAATTACTATAATGAGCAGCAAGATTGGAACGGCCAGCAGGAGGCCTTCGACACCTAGGAACATGTGATGAGGGTGAATAAACCATTATGTTATTAGGGGTACGGAGATGGGCAGCCAATGAGGTCATTATCTGACTAAACATCAGAAACAATAAACAGTTGATGAGCAGAATGCTAATGTCAGTTACCACAGTGGAAAATCACAATCCAGTTTCCTGACTTGCAATATATCTTCCAAGGGCTAATAGATATATTAGGAACTTAAGCAATACTGAGGAACATAAAACACCATTATGACCCACTATTAGAGGCAGGGAACACACAGGTCAGATGACAAATGCGTTTTTGCCTTAAGTTTGCTTCACAGTGGATCCAAAGGGTATGAGAACCAACTAACTGGTCATTTTTCTAGTCATGCGTTTGTAATTAAGATAAACACACTCAGGAGCTGACAGAATCCTCACACTGGCTAGCTGTGGAGTAAGAGCCAAGATTTTACTGTAAGGAAGGCCACACACACATCCTTGACTCACATAGAAAATCAGAAGCAATGGATATCTCAAGTTGAATGGCACTGATTAGTGCTATTCTTGAAGACGGGAATGGTAGTCTTATCATACCACTGTTTATTTCACCAAAAATCCTGAAGATGATCAAATGGTAGAATACTGAATTAAGCTAACCAAATGATAGCCTCAGTCTCATCTGATAATGCTGAATATGGATTTGGTACTAGAAGAAATCAGCAAAGCCTCTGGCGCTTTTATGTAGCTATTGCTTTGGTGAATGTGTTCTTTTCATTCCTAAGAAGGAAGAGGAAGAGAACAATTTTTATTCCTTTGGAATGAACAGCAATACACCTTCATTGTTTTATGCTATGGCTATAATTATTCTCTTGCTCTTTGCTACAATATAGCTCAAAGTAAACTTGATCATCTGGATATTCTATTAAACCTCAAGTTGTTCTCTTATACTGAGGACCTTTTAAAAATCATATTCAAGAAGCAAGGAATGGAAAGAACTATGGCAAAGTACCGTAGGGTATAAAATAAACCCTGCAGAGATACGGGGGATTAGCTTATTAGTGAATATTGTAGAGGTACAATGACCTAGCATATCTCACCTAAGATAAAGAATAAGTTGTTGTTTCTTGTAACTCCTGTCTCGAAGAAAGATACACAGTGCTAGGTGGGCCTCATAGGATATTGGGGACATTAATAACACATTTAATGACTCTGAAGACCACTAGTATAGAGTAGAAAACAGAGCAAGAGTGATAAAGTGAGCATAACAAGTTTCATTTCTGAAATTTTTTCCAAGGAAAAGTCTAAGAATTTAACAGCACAGACCCCTAGGTTCCTGGTCCATGACCATGTTCTCTGCAGCAGGGAACTATTTATCATTCAGGATCCAGCTTCTGCCATGCAGCTGGGCTCTTAGAGAGACCATAAACAGGCATCCATCAAGAGATACAGAAAGTGCTTCACAGGAGACAGGAAGGCAAAGATACCAATACTCCCCTGGCATACTATATTGATAGGGAAAATGACTTGTATTATCATAGGAGATAGGGTTGATGCTACATAATGAGGACCAGTAAGTGTATATCTGGAAATCAGAGAATCTACTATGGTTTCTTTGCCCATGCCCAATAATGGACAATTGCAGCAACAGTGGCTTGAAAAGGTATCATAACCCACGGTCGTCCCTTTTGGAAATTAGGGACTGAGTTACTCCACTGGGCAACAATAAACTTAGACAACAGAAGTGCCAGCCATGGATGAAGCCAATGCAGAATGAGTGGTATGGGAGCTATAAGAATATATTGTTACAGGACATGAATGAGTGCAAAGAGTAGTCTGCAGCAGACAGTTTCGATATCCCATCCATAACATTTTGGGCTTTCACAGGGCAGTACAGTCTGGTCTATCTTCCAATTATTCAAGTTTCCTTATGATTAGACTCTACTGTATCCACTTGCCAGACAGAGCAGAAGAATTGGGAATTAACATCCACCCCAGGAGTAACGATCCACCAATGACTTAAGGAAATTGTTGAATAAATATCCCAGGTCCCTTAATTTGTGGGAGGGACAATTTTGAAGTACAAATTCTGAACTGACTCCCAGATTCCTCCAATTTCCCACCGATGTTCTGTGGTTTCATCTCCGAAATGATCTTAGTATCAAATTCTTATTTCTGGATTTGCTTCCAGTGGAACTCAAACAAAGGAAATGCACTTAACTATTTGAAGTAATTTGTTACACGTTAATGGGAAACTGGTCTGAGAGAAGAATTACATCCCAGAAGAGCTTATTTTCAGTATGTGAGTTGTGTGCAACTTCATTGTATGATATCTTTGTCAAAAGTCATGCCAGAAGCCAATATCTTCCCTTTCCTTCTTTCTTTCTTTCTTTCTTTCTTTCTTTCTTTCTTTCTTTCTTTCTTTCTTTCTTTCTTTCTTTCTTTCTTTCTTCCTTTCTTTTCTTTCTTTCTCTTTCTTTCTTTCTTTCTTTCTTTCTTTCTTTCTTTTTCTTTCTATCTCTTTCTTTCTGTCTGTATTTTTCTTTCGAGTTCTATAATGGTTTTCTTTTTCATTAAGGAAAAGAAAAGGAATTCGTGTTTATAGTAAAAAAACATCAATTCAAAGATAAAATTATATGAACCTTCTTAAAAGAACCTTGTTCTTTTTATTAATAGTCTTGCAATGCTAAAATTTTTGCTATTTTCCCTTTAAATAATGCTTGATTTTCCTAAGTCATGCCACTCTCAAATGGAATTTTATTCCTTTATTATTTTCTCTTTAGATATTAAAAACATGACTTTATGCCTATTATGATCAGAGATTTGCAGGTTACTTGTGATATGGCAGTGGACAATAACACTGTCCCTACTCCCTTGCATTTAAAAGTATATGAGGAAACAGACATTAATCACAAGATCACATGCCTAAACTTGTGTATTTTGTAGAAACAATGGGAGTGAGCATAGACAGAGAAATAGAATCAGGAGTCTCCGTGAGGGAGTACCACTCGACTGAAATCTGATTAATCAGTAGAATTTACTAATTTGAAGAAAAGTAGGGCAGAGCCCAGGCACAGGAAATAGTATGCAAAGGTACTTTGGCTAGGAGTAGAAGACATCCAATGAGTACAGAAAGCCTGTGTGACTGAGATGTGAAGCATCTCAGCGATGAGCAAGAGAAAGCATGTTAACAAGCATGACTGGGAAACAGACCAAGATCTTTCAAAGAAATTGAAAGCCAAACAATTTTTAAATAATGGAGATGGTTATGTGGGGGTAATACGGTCAGGTTTGCAGTTTGTAATGACTACTTTGGCTAAAATATAAGTAAGGAATTGGAAACATTGAGAATGAATGACAGATTGATTAAAAGTCCATAATTGTCCATGTGAGCCATGATTTCTTGATCTAAACTAATGATGCTAAGGAAAGAGAATAATGTGCAAATGTAACAATACTTAAATTTAACAATATTTAAAAGGGAAAATTAATGGGACTTCCTGGTATATTAATAGTGAGGGACATTGGCCTATGCAAGAAGATGAATGGTTCAATACTATAACAAACTCTGGAGGACAATTTCAGGACAAAGTTTATGAGTTTAGGCATAGGTATGTGGGGCTTGAAGAGCCTTCGAGAGATCTAAATTACACATTTATGGTGAATAGTAGCTTAAGACAGCTAGAGTTCAAAGAATTTTGGTTAAAAGTTACGGATTTGGGAATCAAGCAAACGTATATAGAGCTCATGAAATTCAATGTAAGTTTATGTGGAGAAGGTTGGCTATAGGACAAGTATAGTGTGAAAAATGATTGCCTTTGAAATGATATTCTGACTTCTCCTCCAGTCACCCATTTCCCCTGTTCATGACCTTATACACTTCTCACTTTCTGTGTACATAGCAGTTATTGTTTCTTAATATGTTTTTCAAGTTTATTTGATACAATTGTTGCTGCTGCAGATATAATGACAAAGTCAAATGTCATATAATGCAAATAATGGCAGCTGACATATATGGCATGTAAAATATGACCAAAACATTTATATGAGTGAAAAAAATTAATCTTTAGAACTATACTATAAGGTAGGTATCTTCATTTTATTTCCTCCTCAAAAATAGGAAAACTAAGTCACAGTGAAGTTAAGTATTTTTTTAATGATTTCATATTAGAAAGCAGTAAAGTACAGATGCAAATCTAAGCACTCACCTCCAGAAACTTTGCCATTAACCATTCTGCTATTCTAACAGAATATATACTTTTCTATTTTTTTAAAGGATTTGTTTATTTATTTATTTATTTAGAGAGCACAAACAGGAGGGGCAGAGGGAGAGAGAGCGAGAGAATCTCAAGCAGACTTCCCACTGAGCACAGTGCTTGAGGTGGGGCTCGATCTCACAACACTGAGATCACAACCTACATGTAAACCAAGAGTCAGATGCTTAACTGATTGTGTCACCCAGGTGGCCCAGAATATATACTTTTTAAAAAGTGTACATCACTCATTTACTAATATAGATAATATTCTAGGTCATAAGAAAAGTCTTAATAAATTTATTTATTTATTTATTTATTTTTAAAGTCTTAATAATAAAAAGAAAGAAAAGTCTTAATAAATTTAAAAAGATTGAAATATTCAAGGTGTGTTTTTTGGCCATAACAAAATTAGCTATGAATCATTTTTAAAAAATGATATCATGAAGAATCTTCAGACATTTGAAAAAATCTTTCAGATCACTCTAAAAATAATAGACTAAAGTAAAAAATTCACAGAGAAAATTAGAAAACATTTTGAACTGAATGAAAAGAGGAACATACAATAATTTCAAAGCTTGTTGGTACAGCTAACATAGTCCCTAGATAGAAATATATTGCATAAGGGGCGCCTGGGTTGCTCAGTTGGATGGTTAAGCATCCCACTCTTGATTTTGGCTCAGTTCGTGATCTCAGAGTAGTGAGATAGAACCCTATGTGGGGCTCTGTCCTGAGCATGGAGACTTATTAAGATTCTCTTGCTCCCTTTCCCTTGTTTGTTCTCTCAAAAAAAAAAAAAATACATTATGTTAAATGTGTCCACTAAAATAAAAAAAAAACAAACAAAACCTAAAATCCACTATCTATGCTTTTATTCTAAGAGTCCAAAAAAAGAAAAATGACTTAAATACCAAGTAGGTGGAGAAAAGAAATAATAATTTTAAAAATGACCAAAATTCGGGCACCTGGCTGGCTCAGTCAGTTGGGTCTGACTCTTGACTTCAGCTCAGATCCTGATCTCAGGGTCGGGGGAGGGAGTTCTGCGTTGGGCTCTTGTTCAGGATAGTCTTGACTCTCTCCCACACACCCCTCCCCATTTCTTCCCTCCTCCTCCTTGCATGCCCGCTCATGTGCATATGCACTCTTAAATAAAGATCTTTAAAATCTTTAAGAAATAAATAAAAATGACCAAAATTCAATGAAATAGAAAAATTACAGAGAAAAATCCATATCAACACTATACTGGGAGCTTTAGCTAGTACAATAGGATGATTTTAAAACATTTTGCTTAAGATTTCTAATGTTTCCAAAAAAATCAGAAAGGAAAAACTTAAAAATGTCTTTTTTCAGAGATGACATGATTGTCTATGTAGAAAACCTCAAAGAATCTTCAAAAAACTTCTGAAATAAAAAATTAAGAATAGCAAGTTGGCAAGATATGAGGTCAATAAACACAAGTCAAGGGCTTTCCTATGTCAGAAATGAACAATTGGAATTTGGAATTTTTAAAAATATCATTCATAATAACTTCCTCCAAATATTTAGGATTAAATAGAGCAAAATATATACAAGTTTTGTATGTAGATACTACTGATGAAAGAAATAAAAAACTTAAATAAATGAAGAGATATTTTATGTTCATAGATTGTACAACATGAAATAGTTACGATGTGAATTCTTCCCAACTTGAACTATATTCAACAGAATTTCAGTCAAAATCCCAGGAGGTAAAAGTAGGTAATGAAAAACTGACTCTAAAATGTTGTAAATAGAAAGGCAAAGGGCCTAGAATGGTCAATAAAATACTGATGAAGGGGAACAAAGTTGGAGGACTCACATGAACTGATTTGCAGACTTATTTTAAAGCTACAGAAATCCAGACAGCATGGTATTAGTGAAAGCACAGGTTCATGAACCAATGAAATAGAAGACAGAACCCAAAATAGACCTAAACAAATATTTTTAATGTATTTCTTGACAAAAATTCAAAGGCAGTTCAATGGGAAAAGGATGTTATTTTCAACAAATGATGCTGGAAAAATTGGACATCTATATGCTAAAAAATTGAACTTAGACACAATTCATATACTTCCAAAAATAGGTAACTCAAAATCAACCTAATATAAAATTAATGAAAAGCAACAAAACTTCTACAAACAAACAGGCAAGAGAAAATCTATGTGACCTTAGATTTAGTGAAAGAATTCCAGATAAAATATCAAAAACACAATCCATGAAAGATAAAATGGATACATTTGACTTTATTAAAGCCAACGTTTCTGCTTTGCAAAGACACTGTTAAGATACTGAAAATGTAAGTCACAAACTGGGAGAGCAAATGATTATTAAAAGTTTATAAATTACCAACAGTTAATATTCCATAAATCAATACCAGAAAACTACTTTTTTCCCCACAATATAATCAAAAGACTTTAGTCCAGTTATAAATCTACTGCTCTAACTTGAAAGCGATATTTCTTCTCTGTTGGGTGCTGATGTCACCAATGTCTGAATCCATTTGCAAAGGATTAGTGTTTCTACTATTAAAAACAGAAATGCCAATAGTAAAAAAAAAAATCATTTCAGGTTCTAAAGGATTTTTATTACATAAATTGCATATTTGAGAGTTGGACTCTGATAAATAGGTTCAGAGTAAGAAAAAGAAAGGAATGTATGGCTGAAGTAAATATACCTTTTGCATAAATACAAGACAATTCACTTAACCAAGAAGTATCAATAAAACTGAATTTTCATTGAAATCTTTTACTTGAACATTATTACTTATAACTAAAAAACATGAAAATCAGCAGTATTTAAATTTGTATAGCACAATAGAAACACAAAGATATTGAAACTTCAGAAATGAGAAGCAAAGTTTATTTCATATAATATAATGAAAAATAGCTAACTCTATACATATAACATGAGGTATTTCATTTTAGAATGAAATAAAATGGAATGTTTTGTAATAATCTGTATCAAATCTGAAGGAAAGGGTGACAGTACTTGTGAATTAAGAATAAAATCTTTTAGAGTACATTCCCTAGAGAAGAGGTTTTAAGATTTGTTTCCCTAGTCATATGCTAACCTTCTTAAAGTCGTAGTAGATATGATCAATTTTTGAAATGCCTTTCATAACTGTCAAACTAGATAAGATTACAGATTTGCTGGCTTTTCACAGTGTGATGTCATAAGTCCCATTTGCTTCAGCAAAAATCATTATTTGTCTTTTCTGATAGGCTGTTTTACATGAACAGCAAAAGAATCATGGGAATAGTTAAAAAGGCACTTAGAAATAATATCTCTGAATATTTCAGTAAGTATTACTTTTTTTAGTAAGAAACATATGAGAATTCAAGAACCAGTCTAAATTTTTTTTGTAATATGATAGAGTTTATTTTAACTATAAAAGTTTTAAAGTATGATCAGAAAAACTAAATTTTGTACTCATATATAGAATGTGTCAGCTTTTCATCATGTTTATTCTACATATCTCAGTTGTAAGTTTATCTAAATGTTTTTGAGTTAAGGGGTACCTGGATGGCTCAGTCGGTTAAGGGTCCAATGGCATGCTGCTGAGCCAATGAATCAAAGATGAAATCGAAAGGAAAATTTTTAAAAACACTTTGAAAATGACCCAGCAATTGCACTGCTGGGTATTTACACCAAAGATACAAATGTAGTAATCCAAAGGGGCCTCTGCACCCCAATGTTTATAGCAACAATGTCCACAATAGCTAAACTATGGAAAGAGCCCAGATGTCCACCAATAGATGAATGGATAAAGAAGATGTGGTATGTATACACAATGGAATATTCCTCAGCCATCAAAAAATGAAATCTTGCTATTTGCAGTGATGTGGATAGAATTAGAGGGTCTTATGCTAAGTGATATAGTCAATGAGAGAAAGACAATTGCCACATGATCTCACTGATATGTGGAATTTGAGAAACAAGCAGAGGATCATAGGGGAAGAGAGGAAATAATGAAACAAGATGAAACCAGAAAGGGAGACAAACTATAAGAGACTCTTAATCTCAGGAAACAAACTGAGGGTTGCTGGAGAGGAGGGGAGGTGAGAGGGATGGGGTGCCTGGGTGATGGACATTGGGGAGGGTATGTATTGTGGTGAGTGCTGTGTATTGTGTGAGACTGATGAATCACAGACCTGTACCCCTGAAAAAAATAATACATTATATGTTAATAAAAAATAAATAAATCTAGCCAATAAACAAACCAAAACCAAAACAAACAAAACAAAAAACTTTGAATAAAGGAAAATAGAAAAAAAAACCTTTCATAACTTATGGAATGAAGCAAAAAAGAGATAAGAGGGCAGTTTACAGTCATAAATGCCTACATTTAAAAAAGAAAGATCTCAACTAAACAACCTACCTTTATACCTCAAGGGACTAGAAAAATAAGAACAAAGTTAAGTCTAAAATTAGCAGAAGAAAGGAGATAACAAATATCAGAGCAGAAATAAATGAAATAAAAACTGGAAAGATATAAAAGATTAATGAAATTAAGAACAGGATTATTTTTTTTAATTTTATTTTTATTCTTTGCCCAAGGGGTACAGGTCTGTGAATCATCAGGCTTACATCTTTCACAGCACTCACCAAAGCACAAACCCTCCCCAATGTCCATAACCCATCCACCCTATCCCTACCCTCCCACCCCCCAGTAACCCTCAGTTTGTTTTGTGAGATCAGGAGTCTCTTATGGTTTGTGTCCTTCCCCATCCCATCTTGTTTCATTATTTTTCCCTCCCTACCCCCCACGACCCCCCACCCTGCCCCTCAAGTTCCTCATATCAGAGAGATCATATGATAATTGTAAGAACAGGATTATTGAAAAGACAAACAAAACTGACAAACTTTTACCTAGACTTACCAAGGAAAAAATA
This sequence comes from Ailurus styani, assembly GCA_002007465.1. Classification (NCBI taxonomy): domain Eukaryota; kingdom Metazoa; phylum Chordata; class Mammalia; order Carnivora; family Ailuridae; genus Ailurus; species Ailurus styani. Next base: position 15,279 of record LNAC01000067.1, on the reverse strand, counting down.
AAAAGAACTTAAATAAATAAAATTATAAATGAAAAAGGAGACACAACATAATTTCACAAAAATAACAAGAATTATACACAAAAAAATTAAACAACATAGGAGAAGTGGATAAATTCCTAGAAGTGCACAACCTACCAAGACTAAAATATAAAAAAATAGAAAATCTGAGCAGACCAATTACTAGAAAGAAAATTGAATGTATAATTAAAAAAACAAAAACAAAAACAAAAACCTCCTAAGGGGTGCCTGGGTGGTGTGACTCTTGGTTTCAGCTCAGGTCATGACCTCAGGTTCATTGGATAGAGCCCACATCAGTCTCTGCACTCAGCATGGAGTCTGCTTAAGATTCTCTCAACTTCCTCTATCCCTCTCCCCTGTTTGTACACATTTGCTCGCTCTCTCTCTCTCTCAAAGTGAATAAATAAATCTTTTAAACAAAACAAAACAAAAAACTTCCTAACAAAGACAAGCCCAGGACTAGATGGCTTATTCACAGGTGAATTCCATCAAATAATTAAATGAGAATCGATACCAATCCTCAAACTCTCAAAAAGTTAAAGAAGAGAGAATACTCCAAAAGTTATTTTATTCATTTATTTGAAGATTTTATTTATTTATTTGACAGAGAGAGAGATCACAAGTAGGCAGAGAGGCAGGCAGAGGGAGAGGGAGAAGCAAGCTCTCCGCTGAGCAGAGAGTCCAATGCGGGGCTCGATCCCAGGACCCTGAGATCATGACCGGAGCCAAAGGCAGAGGCTTAACCCACTGAGCCACCCAGGAACCCCCAAAAGTTATTTTGAAAGGCCAGAATTACTCTGATAAAGACACGAACCCAGATAAATACACAACAAGAAAGACACAAGAAAAGCTATAGACCAATACCCCTGATGAAAATAAATGAAAAAAATTCTCAACAGAACACTAGCAAACTGAATTCAGCAGCACATTAAAGGGATCATTCACCACGATTAAAGGGGATTTACCTTTGGAATTCAAGGATAGTTCAACATATACAAATCAATAAATGTGATACATCACATTAATAGAGAGAAAGACAAAAATTATGGGATCATCTCAATAGATGCAGAAAAGCATTTGACAAATATCAACAACCTTTCATACTGAAAACTCCCAAAAAATTGGGTATAGAAAGAATGTATTTCAACATAATAAAGGTCATATATGATAGACCTACAGTTCTCATTATACTTAATGGTGAAACGTTGAAACCTTGTCATCTAAAATCAGTAACAAGATAAGGGTACCTACTCTTACAATTACTTCAACATCATGGTGGAATTTGTAGCCAGAACAATCAAGCAAGAAGATATAAAGGCATCAAAATTGGAAAGGAAGATGTAAAATTTCTCTGTTTTCTGAAGACATCATATTGTATATAGAAAATCCTAACCACTCCACATAAAAACTGTCCATCCTTTTACTTGTAACCTACAAGTCTTTACATTTATTTTAGTTATTTATTTATTTTTTAAAAGATTTTATTTATTTATTTGACAGAGAGATTGAGAGCACAAGTAAGCAGAGCAGCAGGCAGAGGGAGAGAGAGGAGTGAGCTCTTTGCTGAGCAGGGAGCCCGATGCAGGGCTCCATCCCAGGACCCTGGAATCATGACCTGAGCTGAAGGCAGCCACTTAACCAACTGAGCCACCCAGGCACCCCAAGTCTTTACATTTAAAAATACAGTAATATTTCAGAATTCAAAATCAACATACAGAAATCAGGTGCTTCTCTATACATCAACAGTGAACTCTCTGGAAAATAAATAAAACAACTCCATTTACAATAGCTTCAAAACCAATAAAATACTCAGGGATAAATTAAACCAAGACATTAAAAAAATCTATACAAAATTAGAGGCCATTAATGAAAGAAATTTAAGAAGGCACAAATAAATGGAAAGATATCCAGTGTTCATGATTAGAAGTTAATACTAAAAAGTCCATACTACCCAAAGACATCTATAGATACAGTGCAATCCCTATCAAAACTCCAATAGCATTTTTCACAAGAATAGAAAAAACAATCTTAAATTTCATATGGAAACAAAAAACCTTGAATAGCCAAAGCAATCTTGAGAAAGAAGCAAATTTGAGGCATTGTGCCTCCTGACTTCAAACTATATTACAAAGCTGTAATATTGGACAAAGTATGGTACTGGCATAAAAACAGACACATACACCAATGGAATACAATTGAGAGCCCAGAAATAAACCTTTGCATGAATGGTGAACTAATAGTTGATAAAGAAGCCAAGAATACTCGATGGGGGAAGGAGAGTCTTTTCAATAAATAGTGTTGGGAAAACAGGGTATTCACATGCAAAAGAATGAAATTGGACCCTTATGTCACCCACAAAAATGAACTCAAAATGGATTAAATCAAACATAAGACCTGAAACCATAAAACTCCTAGAAGAAAACAAGGAAAATGCCCCTTGATAATATCTAAGCAAAGATTTTTTGGAAATTATGCCGAAAGCAAAAATCAAATGCCACTACATCAAACAAAAAGGCATCTTCACAGCAAAAGAAACAACCAACAAAATGAAAAGGGAACATATGGAATGGGAAGAAATATAGAAAACTGTACATCTGATAAGGGGTTACCATGCCAAATATATAAAGAATACACACAACTCAATAGCCAAAAAGCAAGTAATTAAATTTAAAAATATGTAAAGGACCTGAATAGACATTTTCCCAAAGAAGACATACAAACAGCCAAGAAGTAAACAAAAACGTGCTCAACACTACTAATCGTCAAAGAAATGTAAATCAAAACCATAATGAGATACCACCTCACATCTGTTAGGATGGTTAGTATCAAAAAATGAAGAAATAAAAAGTGCTGGCAAGGATGTGGAGTAAAGGGAACCCTAGTACACGTGGCAATATAAATTGGTATAGCTACAGGCACCAGGGTGGCTCGGTGGGTTAAAGCCTCTGCCTTCGGCTCAGGTCATGATCTCAGGGTCCTGGGATTGAGCCCCGCATCTAGCTCTCTGCTCAGCAGGGAGCCTGCTTCCTCCTCTCCCTCTTCCTGCCTCTCTGCCTACCTGTGATCTGATCTCTCTCTCTGTGTCAAATAAATAAATAAAATCTTAAAAAAAAATAACTTGGTATAGCTACAATGGAGAACAGTATAGGGCTTCCCAGAATAATTAAAAAGTGAAACTGCCATATTATTAAGCAATCTCATTTCTGGGTATTTATGTAAAGGTAGTGAAATGAGGATCTTGAAGAGATATATGGACTTCCATGTTTATTTCAGCATTATTCACAATAGCCAATATACAGAAATAAATGTCCACTGATAGATGAAAAAAGAAAATATGGTGTGTATGTGTGTGTGCATGTGCACGCACGTGTATGTGAGTGTGTATATGTATATATTTACAATGGAATGTTGTTTAGCTATGAGAGAAGGAAATCCTGCCATTTGGGACAATATGGTTGAAACCTGAGGGCATTATGTTAAGTGAAATACATCAGGCAAAGAAAAATACTGTATGATATTGCTTATATATAGAATCTAAAATATCAAAGTCATAGAAAATGAGAATATTATGATGATTACTTGGGGCCAGGGAGTGGAGGAAATGGAGAGATATTTAGCAAAGGGCACAAACTCAGGTGTAAGAAAAAGAAATTCCATAAATAACATGGTGACCACACTTAAACACATTGCATTGTATACATGGAAGTTACTATGAGATTTTAAATGTTCTCACCATAATAACAACAAAATAATGTGAAAGAAGAATGTTTTAATTAATCTTATTGTGGTAAACATTTTGCAACATATACATGTATCAAGCCATCACATCTACCTTAAACTTGTTATGTATCAATTATATCTCAATACAGCTGGAATAATTAATTAAATAAGTAGGTAAGTAAACAAACAAATAGTTCTTTCTTAATCTGAGTTCATGAAGTCATTGAATTATTTGAAATAGATTTTTGTACTTGATTGGTGGTAGTGGTCCACATTTCTTTTATTTTCAGTGCAAATATAATTGTTCAGGCTACTCCTTAAAATATCTTTCCCTTCTCCACAGATAAGCAATTTTGTTTTGTTATCTATCAAATATTTATATATTCCTGGGCTGCTTCAGAAGTAATGCTATAAGCTGGCATCCAAACTCGTCACTAACAATAGGTTGGTTGTAAAATGTCGGTAGTTAAGAGCCCCACGGTCCACATGCCTTGATAGGTGGAAGAAAAGCAGAAAAATTTTAATATAATGATTATGAATTGGATGTATCCTCCATAAAATTGGCCTCAAATTCTGTCCCTATCTATAACTATTTGTATGATCTTAGATGAGTTATTCAAGTTTCTTACCCTTCAATTTCCTTTTCACTGGGATGAGGATGGTCATAGGAATAGTATTAGCTAACATTTATTGGAATTTTGGTTTGCATCAGGTCCTATTTGAAATTATATATATAAAATTTCAATATATATATTTCTGCATCTTTAGTTATGATGAAAAATTAACTATTGTTCTTACTAAAATTAGGAAATTTTTATTGCCCGATAACCTATCAAAATCTGATTAATACCTTGATCCTCCTCTAATATTTCCTAATGTAGTGAATAATGTCACTGTATTTCTATTGAATAACCCAGAAATTTGGAAATTATCTGTGTTACCTCCTTCTTCCTTCTTCCTCCATACTTATTTCACCACCATCTCCTACCAATTTTAACTACTTTACAACTGTCTTCTCTGCTTCTACATCGACACTCCCCTAGACAGATTAACTTACATCTCTCACCTCTATCACTGCAATCTATTCTTTTATTTTTTAATTTTTAAAAATTTATTTATTTGAAAGAGAGAGAGAGAGAGAGAGCATGAGGAGGGAGGAGGGGAAGAGGTGGAGGGAGAAGCAGACTCCCCACTGAGCAGGGAGTCCATGCAGAACTCCATCCCAGGACCCAGGGATCATGACCTGAGCTGAAGGCAACCCAGGCACCCCACTGCAATCTATTCCTAACAGTTCATCTCATGTGTATTATTTCCCCTCCTCTAATCCCTGCCCCTGCCCCCAAAATCAGCAAATATTTAAAAAATGCAAGTACCATCATGATAGATGTTAGCTGATGATAGCATTCTGGCCCATTCCCATTAATCAGTGGGAGAATACATGTAAATTGCAGAAGACCATGAATGCAAATGTTGATGTTGGTAGAAAAAAGGAGAAATTCTGAAGGTAAACTTGGTTGTGAGGAAGAGTATTGACATTTAAACTGAGTTTAACCTTCTATTTTTGCCACCAATTAGCTATGTGACCTTGGGCAAATCACTAAATCCCATCCAAGTTGCTCATCTTTAAACTGTGTGCTTAAATGAGATAATTTCTAAAACACAATATTGCCCTGAAATTGTCCGATTATATTTCAAAATGACTTAAAGAGAATAACATAACTTTACTCCTATAATGAAACATTGGTTTGTAACTGTATTTTACACAAATGAACTGATTATTTGATTTATGAAGTTACACATACGTTATATGCTTATGGAGATAAACATTGCCTGAATGGCAGTTTCATACATTGACAAGTCAAATGAATATTCTAAAACCAAAATCATAGGAACATCTTTCAACTTAAATATGGCTAGAAATTCAAAGTTGTTTAACATTTGTTTTAAATCAAAGCTCTTGGAGCGTTCACTGCTCTCCTTTTATCCGTTCTTTAGTTCCTTGCTGACATTTACAAGGGTAAATTTTCTCCCCCTGTCTTTCCTTCAAAGAAATGGTGGTGACAACAACAAATGTGGGTATTTTTAGATCTGATTTAGAGGATAGTAATCTATTAGATATTTGCTTCTGACCCTATCTCCAATAAAATTAAATTGATGTCATTGACAAGTAGTAGTATTTGACGGATGTGTTTATCAAGATGGTGAGGAATTATTGTAGGTGGCTCATGGGAATGTAAGCAAAAGTGATGAGACAAACTGAGCTGGTGAAATCACAGCCTGCCGTCTCAGGACAAATGCCCTAACAGTGCTTTGACCTCTTTGGGGAAATTGCAGAAGATCTATTTTTTTTTTTTTAGTACATTCAAAACTTATAAGAGAGATATCTGGCAACTGAACTTAAGATGGCAAAAACAGACTTATGAACTCACCCTTATAGAGCTGCTTCTCAACTGAAAGAGTTATAATTCTGAAGCTCACCTTCTATGAAAAAACTTGGTTTTGGCTTTGATGGCCTTTAGGCTTATATTTAGTCTGCCAAAAGGTTTGCTTGTTTACTTTTTTTTTTTAACACAAAGAGAGAAAGAACGTGCCTGTGTACTGGAGAGGGGGAGGGGCAGAGGGAGAAGGTGAGAAAGGGAGAGAGAATCTTAAGAAGGCTCCACGTTCAGCAAGGACCCTGACTTGGGACCCTGAGATTCAGATCAGGACCTGAGCTGAAATCAAGAGTCCCATGCATAACCGACTGAGCGACCAGGCACCCTGCTTGTTCACTTTTTTATTTAACTTTCCCTGACTCCACTTAGTCAATTATTTATTTACTTATTCAATTTTTCACCAACTGTGAAGAAAATATCTTCACTAGATGCATTCCTGTAATGTCTTAACTTGATGGTTACAAGTTGCTCTATTACTGGCCATCTTTATTTTTACATATTATTAGCAGTCACTACAACACATGAACCAAGCTATGGGTATACATTTATCTGTGGTAGGCAGCTCCCCCACCAAACAAAGATGTCCACATCCTAACCCCAGGAACTTGGGAATATTCTACCTTCCAAAGCAAAAGGGATTTTGCAGATATGGTTAAGGCTAAAGACCTTGAGATGGGAGGATTATTCTGGATTATCCTGGCGTGCTAAATCTAATCACTCAAATTCTTTTTTTTTTTTTTAAAGATTTTATTTATTTATTTCACAGAGGGAGAGAGATCACAAGGAGGCAGAGAGGCAGGCAGAGAGAGAGAGGGGGAAGCAGGCTCCCCGCTGAGCAGGGAGCCCGATGCGGGCCTCGATCCCAGGACCCTGAGATCATGACCTGAGCCGAAAGCAGAGGCATTAACCCACTGAGCCACCCAGGCGCCCTAAACACTCAAATTCTTAAAGGCAGAAAAATCTTGGCTATGGTCAGAGAGATGAGACCTTGCTATCTTTGAAGATGGGGGAAGGGGACCATATGTCAAGGGGACCACATGTCAAAGAATGCAGGCAGCCTCTAAATGCTGGAAGAGACCAGGTAACAGATTTCCCTTCAAGCTTATAGATGAAATGCAGCCTTGTCTTGGTTTTAGCCCAGCGATACACTTGTCAGATTTGTAACCAATAGAGCTATAAAATAATAAATTTGCAATGTTTTAAGTCACAAAGTTTGTGGCAATTTGTTATGGCAGCAATAAGAAACTAATCAAACATTAGTTCCTCATTGAACCATTTTGTCCTTTTAATATGCAATCTATGAAGACATCCCCAAATTGTTCCATTCATCATATAATCCTTTAAAAGAAGAACTTATATAACCAGCATTGTATTAAGTACAGAAGCCATTTAAACAAAAAAGTAAGGCTTCTATTAAAAATCTCACATTCAAACATAGGACTAATAACAAAGCAAAATGTATATTATATATATATATATGCAATTATATATTTGTGTGTGTGTGTGTGTGTGTGTGTGTGTGTGTATCACTGTTATCAGAATTGAGAAGTAGGGGCGCCTGGGTGGCTCAGTGGGTTAAAGCCTCTGCCTTCAGCTCAGGTCATGATCTCAGTTACGGTCCTGGGATTGAGGCCCGTATAGGGCTCCCTGCTCATCGGGGATACTGCTTCCTCCTCTCTCTCTGCCTGCCTCTCTGCCTACTTGTGATCTCTCTCTATCAAAAAGTAAATAAAAAATCTTTAAAAAAAAAAGAACTGAGAAGTAATTAATATTACACAGGGTGAAGTGGGGGAAGTAGTATAGAAGAAAGCTCCAAAGAAGTGAAATTTGAACTAGGATTTAAAGGTTGAGTAAGTCCCAGTAGTTAGAAAAATGAGAAAAAACGAATTAAATCTAAGTAGAATAGGATGAGTAAAAGCAAGAGATGTGTACAGCTGGATCCAATGTGCTCAAATCAAATTTTTATTTGGCTCTCTATTTTAGCAAGCAATTTGCTTATTAGAATGCATACTAATACGAGAAAAGTTTTGCTCACTACTGAATCCCCAGCACCTGGAACAGTGCTAGCACGCTGTTAGCATTCAGTAACCTTATGTTGTTTGAGTGGATGCCTTTCTTTTTTAGTGTGATTTAAAAATTTGTTTAAATATAGAACTATTTTACATGTAGCTTAACAGATTTAAAACATACGCTTAGATTTGTCTTCCATAGTACCTTGGAGGGTTATGCAGAATCCAATGTGCCAATTTCAGCTAATGTATGGTACATGGGAAATAAAACTTGCAAAATCAGAAAGCTTATATACAAGTAGATACGATATTGCAAAATATTTCGTGGACCCTACTCTCACATGTTTTAGTATAAGCCAACTTTATTTCAATTTTTCTAAATGCTCATTATCATCTTTAAATAACATCTATTTTTGACAGTACAAATAATACAAAATGCAGTTTTTTCAAAGACTGGTATATATCATCAAGTTTAATTTGCTTGAAATTTTTTGAAGCACCTGATTTTAGATGATCTGAAAGTGAAAATGCACTCTGCAACCACTCAAAATTTATTATAACTAGGAACAGATGTTCAGCAATATGAATTAATGAACTCCGCTTTTATTACACTGATTAGAGTATTTTTAAACCTTTTAATAGATAATTGATTTTTTGTAATCCTTAATTTTAGTTTATTATTAAAATGGGTATTTTTCTACATTTTATCCTTTTAGATTGCACATTTTAAAAGATTTTTAATGCTCATTTCTTCATTTAAATAAAAGAAAAAGTTCAACAATTATTTCAAGTTGAAAAGTTTATTTCTTATAGCTCATAAGACATTTCAGATTTTACTCATATCTGAACACTCACTGGAAACAGAAGAAGCATCCAAAGGACAAATTTTCTGTTATTTTCATTTCAGTCAAAGAGCAAAAAAGGCAAAGGGATACGATTTGAGAAAATTAGTGAACTTTTAAACACTAGATCCCGTGTGAGAGGATATGGACCTTCTTATCTAAAATGGTCTTCATTGAAGTTACTAGTGCAACTTGTAGGTAGCTGTAGTTATTGAGGTGTTTTGGATACATGGAGTTAATATGGCAATATATTTTGGTGCATAGAACAATAAACTTTATGAAAAAAGACGGGTCTTCTCCACTTAGGTTTCTAAGCAGGAGAGAGTACTTCCTTCTGAATGAGTTACAAAAGAAAAGAAAGGAAGAAAGAAATAAGATGTTTTGTACTCTCAGCAAAAATAATGATCCTCTCTTTTGTATAGAAACAGAGGCCTGGATGCAGGATGATTCTAAGGTATAGTCTTTTTTTCCTTTTTGTAGTGTCAATAATGCCTGTGACTGAGACTGAGAAATTTGGTTGGTCTAAATGATAGATAATAGAGTCCATGATGCCAAAAGCTAGACATTTGAGAACCAACTGCCTAACAGCTTAAGGAAAAACATATGAACTATAAACTAATATAAAGAACAAATCTGTAAAGAATATTTTGTATGCTGCTTAATTTTATTATAATGAATCTCTTTTTTTAAGTTATGTAGACATATTCAGAATTGCATTTGAGTCTATGTAGGGGGAACCTGACTTGGGTAACATAAACAAGTAACCAATTTCATGGTTATAAGACGTTCCTGAAATCAGCTGATGCTGAGCTTCCAACACTGAAAGGATCTAGACATTTTCCACCTTTCTGGTCAGCTAACTTTTTTTTTTTTTACTCTTTAAAACATTTTCCCCCCCCAGTTTTATTGAGAATTAGTTGGCATACATCACTGGGTCAGTTTAAGGTGTACAGCATGATGGTGTGATTTACATATATTGTGAAATGATTACCACAATCAGTTCAGCTAACATCCACCATCTCATATCGAGACAATAAAAAAAAAGAAGAAAAGAAACAAAAAGTTCTTCTCATGATTAGAACTTAGACTTTGCTCTTTTAACAATTTTTCTATCGTAACTCAGGGTTAACTATAATNCATGATGGTGTGATTTACATATATTGTGAAATGATTACCACAATCAGTTCAGCTAACATCCACCATCTCATATCGAGACAATAAAAAAAAAGAAGAAAAGAAACAAAAAGTTCTTCTCATGATTAGAACTTAGACTTTGCTCTTTTAACAATTTTTCTATCGTAACTCAGGGTTAACTATAATCATCATATTGTACATTACATCCCTAGTACTTATTTAACTTATAACTGAATGTTTGTACCTTTTAACCACCTTCCTCCAACTCCTTGCCCCAGCTGGTCTGCTAACTAATATATGGTAATCCTCTTTATGCTTCTAAAAAGATGTCCACTGAAGTACTGGGCACTACATCCACGTTTTACATTTTGAAAAACAGGAGCATGAGCAAAGGGTAAAATACATGTCAACTGTGTCTCTAACTTTTTATCAGGCTATAAAGCAGCGAATTTTCATACTTGCAAATGTGTCTGGGGAGGGAAGTGTCTATAATCATGTGTAGTGTCATTCCCCCAAATGGGGATTCTGCTAACAAAGCAAGAAAGAGAGGATAGATTTAGACAAGCAGTTAACAATATCTCCTATTTTATCTTTGATTTTTTTTGATTGTCTAATGTTGCTCATCAAGCTATTCTAATGATTAATATATTTAGCCAAAATAATCAGGAAAGCCTGAATAAATAGCATAATTAAGTCTCTGAGGAAAAAGAATATTCCTTACAGTTTAGACTATGGTACTATTCAATATATATTATAACGACCTGGTGTCTGTAAAGCAATTTTCAAGTTTTATTTTTAAGACAATTAAAAATGGTTTAAATGAGACCTCTTCTAATGATTAAAATGGTATGTTACTGGGCAGAGAGCCGGTTCCAAGCTCATTCGGCAGCTCATCGCTGGAAAATCAGTATTTGAGAGACAAGTCACAATGGGAAAGGAAAGTTTGCTTTATTCAGGGCAACATGGGAAGGTGGTGAACTAATGTCCCAGAGACTGTCTTCTCTGTCCAGGTGAAGCCAGAGGATTTTAAGGGGGGAAGGCATGGGAAAGGAGGGATGGCCAGCTACCTGCAGGAGAAACAGGTGCCCAGGAAGGTGTGATGCTGAACAGACTTGCTGGCATCAGCAGCAGGTGTTTTCAAATGTAGTTAGGCCTTATCTTCTGAAAAAATTTGGCCCTTCACTCTTTAAGACCAGTGAAATCTCAAAGGAAAATAGGTTAGTTCTGCTACAGACTAAGGGACTCCAGTCAGCAAGCAAGGAGTACCAAGCGTGAAGCAAGTTAACCCTTAAGATCCATTGGAGTGGTCTTATAGATTCATTGTTTTAGAAAATTAAATACATGAAATACATGAAAGAGAACTAATAGCTGTAGATACTGGGAGGAAAGGGGAATAATTTTCATTATCGTAAATATAATTTTTTAAGACACTTAAAACCAAATGAAATATGCTAATGGATTAATTTGGTTAGATGAAAAAATAAAAGTTCAGTCGTTTCTCTATAGAATATCAAAATAATCAGAGAAAAAGTATAGTGGCGAAAGCCTTTAAACCAAGTAACAAAATATGAAATAACTTTAATAAAAATTAATGGAAACAATGAAAAAGTTATATGCTCACATTTACTTAGATATATATGAGAAGTCTTGGAAAGTGGAACAAGGTACTTTATTACTCCTATGTTAGAAGACTGGATGCTTATAAAAATGTTGATGCTTTCAGAATTATACCATATATTCAATATAATTTCAACATACATCAAATGTATTGAACATTTATCTAAGTATGATATTGAGAAGAGTTAGGAAAATTTTGAAATCAAAGTCAGAATGAGTGTAGCCACCCAGGATATAATACTCTTCTAATGCACTGTATAAAAACATGGATTGGTAGATGGGACACCTGGGTGGCTTAGTCAGTTAAGTGTCAGGTCATGATCTCAGGGTCCTGGGATGGAGTCCCTCATTGGGCTTTCTGCTCAGCAAGAAGTCTGCTTTTCCCTCCCACCCCACTTGTGCTCTCTCTCTCTCTCTCTCTCTAATAAATAAAATCTTTAAAAAAATAAAAACATAAATTGGTAGACTATAACTGTAGTGAATTGCCATTAAATTGGACCTAATACATAAGGCAATTTAATATGTGATAAATAAGGCCTCATAAATTAGAGGGCAATTATCTCTTTATTTATGAAGAATTATATTGAAAAGTTAGGAAGTCATTATAATGAAAATATTAAATTTGACTTTAAAATTTTAAGCTTCTTATACAAAACTTACAACTAAGGTTTAAATGTAGCAACGTATTGTTCAGTTTACCATTTACATGACTATATCTTCTTAAAAAAACACCCATGAAGGAAATTAGTTTGATGCCTTTAATAATTTATTATTTTAGAGCATAGAAATGATTGTGTCAGAGCAGCAAGTCAAATGGCATAAAACCAGTCAATTCAAGAAATATTAATGCTCAGAGTTAATTAAAACTTTCAAGTAAAAAAAGGATATTTGGGCAGAAGTATATAGTTCAGAAAGACAGACATTTTGATAGTAGGAAGATTCCCATTTAAATTTGCCAGTGTGAATACACATACACACACACACACACACGTATTTTAAGAACAAGGACTCTCTTTTTCTCTATTGTATTCCCAGGACTTAGTCATTAGTGTCTAGAAAATACAAATGCTCAATAAACATATGAAAGAAAGAAAGCAAACAAGAAAGAAAGCAAGAGAGGGAGAGAGAGGAGGAGTGAGAGAAGGAGGAAGAGGAAGGAAGGAAGGAAGGAGAAGAAAGAGAAAGAAAAAAGAAAAAGAAAGAAAGGAAAGAAAGAAAGAGAAAGAGAAAGAAATAAAAAAGAAAAAGAGAAAAAGGAAGGAAGAAAGGAGAAAGAGAGAAAGAGACAAAGGAAGACATAACCCAGGTTAGTCTCTGAACTAAAGAATGGAATAAATTGATACATTAATACACTAAATAACTTTTTTAATGCATCTGGAAATTCTAAATCAACCTGCTTTAAATTCAAGCCACTCAATATTACTGCTTTAAAGGACAGAGCCTTCACAAATGCTATAAGAAATAATCACTGAGATACAATTTCCTTTAGTTTCTAAGGAGCATATAGTTAATACAGAGCATTAATTAATTGTGTGTAGTGGGTCAAAGAAAAATATGTTAATATGTCTGTGATTTGAGGTCGGTCCCATTTATGTAGATGACCGCGTGTCCTTCTGTTGGAGCTTCTTTTTATTTTTTTTCACAAAATGTAAACTATTTAATTCTGATTTTTAAAGAGCAAAATAATTTACTATATTGAAACAGCCCATTCATCATATAAAGCATTTGATTCTGTCACCTCGAGTGCTTGTTAAATCACTTCCAGCTGCTACAATCAAGGGCCAGGTACTTCTAAGGTCTGGCACTTTCTGAGCTCTATTACACCTTTAAGTATGATTCTTCAATCCAATTCTAGCCTTCATAATAATCAAGTGCCCACTCCAGTTAACTTCAAGGCAACTGGGAACTTAGAATTCGCCATATGTGTCTGTATCTGATTTTCAATCAGACCTCTTCATCCAAAACCTGAAAGGTTCTGAATATCTATGAAGTAGTATAGTAACATTTTCACTTAAAGCAGTGTCAAGAGCAGCATCATTGAAATAAAACTTTGGCAAGGAAACTAATCTATAAAAGGGATACTTCTCCAAACCAACAAGGAAGTAAGTTAGCAATAGAACCAAGAAGTAATATATTCTGTGATTGTATCTACATGAATCCATTGAGTAAATAATTTTGCATCAAGGTGGAATTCAATGTCATTTAAATTATAAGAAGAAAAGGAGAAATTCCATGTTTAAGAATCTGTATCAAAGCAAGTTCATTTGTTCAACAACTATTTATTTAGCATCTATTAGGCCTGTTAGTGATGTATGCATGTATAAAAATAAAATAAAGTTAAACATACCATAAAAGTAACAAAATGAAATTCAGTGACCTTTAAATCCCTAGTTCAAGCATTCACTTCATTCTTTTCTTTATATTCAAAAAAGTTTGTACTAACTCTAGAGGTATAATTCACATACCATAAAATTTACCCTATTCAAGTGTACAATGCAATGGTTTCTTTTAGCATATTGACAAAGTTGTACGACTATCACCACTATTTAATTTCATAACATTTTCATCATTTAAAAAGAATCTCTTAGTCATTAACAGTCACTTCCCATTTTTCTCCAATCCTCCAAGCCATAGGCAACCACTAATTTACTTTCTGTCCCTATGGGTTAACCTGTTCTGGACATGTCATATAATTGGAGACATCAACCTCTCATGAGCTTCCTTTACTCAGCATAATGTTTTCAAGTTTTACTCTTTCTTCCTTTTCCTATGACTAAATAGTATTCCATTGTATAGATATACCATATTTGGTTTTTCCATTTGCATTAGTTGATGGCAATTTGTGTGTTGTTTCCACTTTATGGCTATCATGAATAATCTGCTGTGACCATTAATATAGAGATTTTTATGTTGTACATACGTCGTCAGTTTTCTTGGATTTGCTAACTAATTTAGTATATCTATGTATATGACATTTTAGTTGTGGCGAACATTCTTCCTCACTTGGAAACTAGTTATACTCTACTAAAAATTGCCAGTTGAATATTTTTTTAAAAGATTTTATTTATTTATTTGACATAGAGATAGAGAGCACAAGCAAAAAGAGCAGCAGGCAGAGGGAGAGGGAGAAGCAGGCTCTCCGCTGAGTAAGGAGCCCGATATGGGACTCAATCCCAGGACCCTGAGATCATGACCTGAGCCAAAGGCAGCTGCTCAACCCACTGAGTCACCCAGACACTTGCCAGTTGAACATTTTTAGGGCTGTTGTTAGTTTGATGACTTCATTCATTGTCCAGTTCTGATGGTCGCTTCCAAGGTAAACTGGTATTTCCTGTATTTCTTTTTTCACCCCCAGATTTGTTGATATATAATTGATATATAACATTGTATACATTTAAGGTGTAAGTAAGTGTGGATTTGATACCCTCATATATTACAAAATGATTACCAATTAAGTGTTAGCTAATAACTCAATCATGTCACATAACATTACTTTTTTTTTTT